>ML787717.1:175087-197203 GCA_009831015.1 Picea engelmannii
ATCTGAGGATGGTCCTCTTCCTCTTCACTTTTTCCCTTTGAAGAATCACCCAAAACTGGTCTCTTCCGTTCCAAGTAATCTTCGTACAAAACTTTCACCATCTCCGACATAGCAAGGAATGTTTTCCGGAACTCTTTCTCATCTTGAGAAATCCCTTCTTCCGATGCCATCTTCTTGCTGTGAGAAGCTATTTTTCTCAATACAATTAATGGATTCTCTGCAACAAGATCGCCTTCACCACACTGTAGCTTTTCCCTGGTTAACATGCAAAACTCAAATCCAAACGTCAACTAGCTCTGATACCACTTGATCTGCCGGATATTTTAATGACTTATGGTTGAGTTTTAACTTTGCATGCGTTAATTAACCATTTGAGAAACTTAGTGAAAGAATGAGAAAAGAAGAGGAATTATGATAGCCATATACACATATGCAGATCTGAAATGAAAGAATAAACAGCAAACCATAACACGCAGATTGATAACGGAGTTCGACACAACTTTGCCTACGTCTCCGGGCCTCTTCTCTGTGGGGGAGGCTTCTTTATTTCTGCTAAAAATCTCAAAATTACATCTCTGCAATGACAAATGGCTACAAGACTGATCTGGTCATGTTCGTCCAGATCTCTGGAACTATGCAAAGAAAACGACACGTAAAACGGAAGTCCGGAGCTCCCAGAAATGGTCCGACAACGTCTCCTCCTCAAAAGCTTCTCTGAATAAAAATGACTTTAGCTTGATTTCCCTTCATTATAACCCTGCTCTGACTGCTCTAATGGCTTCGGAGAGGCCAAAAACCCCTATCTGGGCTCTTTCAGCACCTCAATCGATCGAAAAACGAAGAAGTTATGCCTCCTGGAAGTTTTCCCCTTCAAGCCTGATGTCACAGGTTCTACAAAATGCACCCTCCTCCATTGAACCTGGCTCACACGCAATATGTAGCGTAAAAACCTAGCACTGGGCACAACCGCGCCAATGGTGCAAACCGTATAATGGTTAGGGTGCCTCCAGCCCCTAACTGCCGAGCACCTGGGCACATGGGCCATATGACCTCGCGCAAAAGGTAAAAGTGCTAACCGTTTTTAAAAACCAAGACTTAAGCTCCCTGCGCATTTTGTGTGGTCACATGTTATGGCGCCCGAAACCATGGGCAGAACTCTGTTCACATATATGCACGCGCCAAGGGTTATGGTCATATGCTATAACACAACATAACCACGGTTTTAAACATTAAAACACAAATCTCGCGTGCCTATGGTCGGGTGACATACAATAAGGCAAGGGCACATGCAAACAAATGACCGCGGGCTGGGACTAAGCCCTGGCCCGACCCCCCGCCAACAGTCACAAAATGTAAATTTAAATACATTTAAACTCATACATATAATAAGCAACATACGGTGGCGCGTTGGCAAGTTGAAATTTGCGAAGGCTTTGGCAAAGGGGGAGGTCACCGGTTCTAATCCAGTCGACTACAAAAACTTTTGATTAATAAACCAAAACCAATAAAGGGGTGCCACGTAGCAGCCCACGACTGGGCCACGTGGCACCTTAACCACCAACCAAAACACACCACGTGTTAGCTGCTGATTGGTCCACATGTCTGCCACTTGTCAGAAGCCGTATTTCCACATCAGCCTGCCATACTGCCACCTGTCATTCTGCGTGTCTGCCCTGTCAGCCTGCCACGTCAGCTGCCGACGTCATCCATGCCACATGTCACCCTCTGAGTGGTGACACGTGTCACCTTCGGATAGGTCCAGCTGGCTGTCCGTACGTCCAAAAATGCCTGCCATGTGTCATCACCCGAGGCTGTCACATCACCTGTATTGACCTACCACGTCAACATACAGACATGCCACGTCAGTGTCCGTACGGACTGTATGGACTGCACAATCAACAATTTTTTTTTTTTTGCCTGTTTGACTTTTCGGACAGAATGCGATATCTTCTCCATACAGAGCTCGTTTGACAAAGTAAATATACCACCGGAATCAGGAAGACGAGACGGACGCAATGGCACAGGTTTCGTCACATTCCGAGCACTTTCATTTTTTAGCATTTTTCAAGCCCTATCAGGCTTCTAGATCCGATTTCGGATCATCATCACTACCAAAAATAATATCATCAACATAAACTTCAATTAATAAAAGACTCTCTTGACTTACCTTGATGTAGAGGTTGTTGTCTGCACTTCCTTTTCTAAACCCTTCCTGCTATAGATATTTATCCAGTCTAGAGTACCATGCTCTAGGAGTCTATTTTAGACCATACAAGGCCTTATTTAATTTACACACATAATCTACGTTCTCTGACAACTGAAATCCTTCTGGTTGTTCAATGTAGACTTCTTCTTCAAGTTCCCCATTCAAAAAAGATGATATTATGTCCATCTGATACACTTTAATATTTTTGGAGCATGCATAAGCTAAAAGCAATCAGATTGCTTCCATTCTGGCTATTGGGGAAAATGTCTCTTCAAAGTTGATTCCTTCAACCCGTGCATATCCTTTACATACCAATCTATTTTTGTTCCTTGTAAACTGTCCATCTTCATTCAATTTATTCATGTATACCCACTTTGTGCTAGTCACGTTATTATCATTTGGTCTTGGAACCAATTCCCAAGTGTCATTTTTCTCTATTTGATACAATTCTTCATCCATGGCCTTATTCCAAAATTCATCCTTGCTAGCCTCTTCAAAACAGTTTGGTTCAATTGTAGATGTGAGTGATAGGTGTGTTTGTTCTCGTGAATGCATTCTTCTTCTAGTCTCACCTCTTGCATCTTTCTTTCTGATAATTTGATCTGAAGGATGATTCTTCTGTACTCATTTTCTAGGTGTCTTTAGAGTCGCTTGCTGAACTTTCTCTTCTGCTTTTCTCGGATCCTCTTCCTCTTCCCCTTGTTTTTCATCTTTTGTTTCTTCTTCGTAAATTTGTTCCATTGATTCATTTTCTTCTTCCTTTAATTCTTGTCTACATGTTTCGTCAATTGTTACGTTGATTCTTTCCACAACTTTGTTTAATCTCAGGTTGTAACACTTGTATTATTTTTTTGTACTTGAGTAACCAACAAGTACTCATTTGTCCACATGAGAATCAAACTTCCTCATTCTACCATCTTCTCTTTTGATGTAGCATTTACTTCCAAAAACTCTGAAGTGATTCACATTTGTTGGTCTTCCTTTCCATAGCTCATAGGGAGTTTTGTCAGTTTTGTTTCTGAGCATTACTTTTTTTTTAATGTGAACTATTGTACGCACTTCCTGTGTCCAAACAATATCCATCAATTTGGAATCCATTAGCATTGTTCGAGCCATTTTCTGTACTACCATGTTCTTTCTTTCAACAACTCCATTTTGTTGAGGTGTCCTAGCAACAGAGAATTTTAGTTTTATTCCATGACTTCTACAATAGTCCATAAATTCTTTTGAAGTGAAATATCCTCCATTATCAGATCTCAAGAATTTGATTTTTTAATCCATTTCATTTTCAACCATTTCCTTGTAGATATTGAAGCTTTCAAAATCTTCTGACTTATTCTTGAGAAAGCAACTTGCATTCATTTTTGTATAATCATCAACTAATAACATACAATATTTCTCACCTTTTAAACCCTTTATTGTAGTTGGTCCAACTAGATTAGTATGCACAATTTCCAGTTCTCTTTTCGTTGAATATTCCTTTGATTTGAACCTGGTCTTTGTTTGCTTTCCTTGTTGACAATGCTTGCATAAAGTGTTGGTTGGTTTCGTGATCTCGGGAATTTCTCTGACTTCTTCTCTTTTGTTGACTTTAACAAGGTTATAAAAATGCATGTGACCCATTCTTCTGTGTGATATCCCACGTTCATATTCCTTTCCTAGACAACACTTTTCATTTCCAATTTCACTTAACACATATATGTTGCTTGAAGTTCTCGCAGTTGTAGCAATCAATTTTCCTGGACCTTCTTTTCTTATCTCACACTTTTGTGAATCGAAAGTAACTTTATGAACTTGGTCACACATTTGACTCACACTTAGAATAGTATGTTTCATATCTTCTACTAGTAGAACATTTTCTTCCTTTGTATTATTGTTCCCAATTCTGACTGTGCCTTTTCCAATGATTTTAGCTGAATCGTTATTTCCGAACGAGACTGATCCATATGTTTCCTTTATTAATGTAATAAAATTGCCTCTATCACCTATCATGTGTTTTGAATAGCCATTGTCAACATACCAACCACATTTCTTCTACTTAGCTTGTAGAGTGAGTGCACATTCTTCATTGTTGTATTGATTATGCTTTCTTATCCATGCCCTTTTCTGAGGTTCCTGTCTATGATTGTTTTTGTTCTTTTGCAGTTCTCTAGGAGGGATTGTCTTTATGAAATCTTTAGCCATGTGTCCAAAGTTGTTACACTTGTATCATTCCACTTCAGTGCTCAAAGATTCAAATCTGTTGTAACTTCTTCTCTGTGTTTCACTAGGCCTTCTTGGATAAGCCTTTTCTGTATGATTTTCAAATTTGTTTATGTTTCTATTGTTAGCTCTGCAATTCATATCGTTATGTCCAAAATTATTACATGCATAACATAAACCAAAAAATATAGTTTGATACCTGGGAGTTGAAGATCTTCTAAAAGGAGGTGCTCTTATGAATCCTTCTTCTTCCTGAGACCTATCTGTTGCTATTGGTCGTTGATTCTGAAATCTGAATCTTCTCGGTGGAGGAGTGTCCCTGTAATTTTTTCTATAGACCTTCCTATCCCCTTTGATTGTTTCTGCATAGATTTTTGGATATGTTTCTTGTTCTGTTTTTTTGGAGCTTGATCCCTTTTTTGTCTGATTGTATCCAAGTTGGGACTTGTCATGATTAGGCCTTTGAATCCTGATAATGTCATTCAAAAATTTTGAACTGTTCTACATATTTCTTTTTTGAAGATCCTTTCTTAATGTGAGACTCTCTGCTTCCAATTTTTCCATGATCATGTCTCTTTATTCTAGCTATTCTTTGAGTTCTTCTTCAATTCTTTTATCTTCTTCAATTTGAACCTTCAAATTTGTGATCATTTGTTCTAATTCCTTAGTGTCTTCTTTCTTGTCTAGTTCCGCTTGTAGCTTCTTGTTTTTCCTCTTTTCTCTTATGATAACTTCTATGGAACTCATCAATTCCTCTTGGTACTCAAATTCTGCCTCTTCAATTTCTTCTTTGACTTGTTCATATTCTACTTTAGAGTCTTCTTTATTAGTCTTATACTACCATGAATAGAACCCTTTCTGTCTCACTGTCATTGACTTCATCTTCATCTGATGATGAGATGTATTCTTTGGTGCATAAGTTTTTCTTGAAAACTTGAACATAGGGGGTTGTCGCCTCCTATGTTCAAGTTTTCAATCAACCAAGCATCTACCTGTACCATGCATCAACCAAGCATCTACCTATACCTCAACCTGTAATAAACCTATACCATAAACAAGTACATCAACTATGCACCAACCTGTACCAAACAACCTGTAATCAACCTATACCATAAAAAAGTGCATCATCCATGCACCAACATGTACCTCAACCTGCAAACCTTCCTTAACTTTAACAACAAGAGACTAGCATTTTCATCAAACTTTACTTTAGTCTCACATGACTAGTTTTGGATTAGTCAAAAACCCTAAATTGAAAGAATCATAAGTATGTACTTGTAATGAATAAAGATATGAAAATAGTACACAATGTTCTTTAATGTGTTTTATGCAATTACTCCAAGTGTCACTACTTGGAACCTCTCAAAAAAGGAGTTATAGAAAAAATGGCATACCTTGTTGAATTCTAGCTTATTCTAGAGAGTGACCTTGTAGAGCATGCCCCACACAGAATATTTGTTGTATGATATGAAAATTTTACACAGAAAAATACAGACTGTACTCTAACCGACACATTTTTTCTTAATGAATTTGGATCTGTTATGAATAAGTTATGACGTTTTCACCCGAAACATTTGTTTTAGACTAGTTTCAGGACTAGCCACAAACCCTATTTTCCACGGCGTGTAAATCCAAAAATATAATGACCCACAAGCTAAAATTTTTACCACAGATACTTGGATATGTTTACTCAACGTCTTATAAATTTCACGGTCTGTATCATTCTAGAAACAAATTTATGGCGAAAATGGTGAGATGACCTGTAAATAACATACCTTAGAAAGCATCATCAAAAGAATTTATCCTCCCTTGGATTTTGGCCTTCTTTACTTCACCTTCCCTCTGAAATTCGTCTTAGATATCCTTTGGTTACTTCAGTCACTTGTAGATATTAAATATGCTCAAGTGTGTTTTAAAATGAGAGATCCTTGCCTCTTATTTATACTCTCCAAGTAGCTTCCTTAGAAGCATATTCTAGGTTACTTTGCCTACTTTCCTTATTTTAGGGTTAACCCTCTTCTAATTTCTCCATTAAATTTATTATTTAAATAATTTATTTTGTATTCACTTTGAATAATAGTACACTCATCACTTCACTTTATTATTTAGCTTCTAAAATCTCTTAAACCACTTTGACTACTTTGACCTTTTGGGGTTTCTAGATGACATATGAGGGTCCTCCAACTTCGTAAGGCCATAACTCTCAAACTATGAGGAGTTATGTGACATTACACATACCACCAGAAATGAGATGACATGTAATATCCATATATAATAGTCTTACCTGCAAATATATCAAAACACATACCATTATCCATCAAACAAACTTGGGTCCATTACCCAAACCTGGGTTCTCCAACTTCTCATGGCCATAAATCTGTAACCCTGAGGAGTTATGTGACGTTCCACATACCACCAGAAATGGAATGACATGTATTATCCATATACAATAGTATTACCTTCAAATATATTAAAAATCATACCATTATACATGAAACAACCTTGGGTCCATTACCCAAACCTTTTTGCTACCGCCATTCGCTATCAGACTTTCTTCAAGGGTTGACATCAATGAAAACGAACCTTAATCAACAATACCAAATGTAGATTTTAACCTTGTACAATATTTACTGCAAACTAATTTTCAGTAAAAGAACATAAAATAAATAATGGAAAATACAAACATTACACATATATGTTTCCCCTCGAAACCCAAATAGGGAAAACTAGCATATTCTATATTCATTCATGGTGATACATTGTTTACAATACAATAGACATATAGGATCCAGTGGCATCCAAAACCCTAACCCAATGACCTTGATTATTCAACAACCCTAATTCCTTAACTGAAAATAGAAAACCATCGGAAAAAACCATGTGCTGAAAAACCTCCCAACAATGGACATGAAAATCGAGGCAACACGAAAAGCGAGGAAAAAATGCAATGCATTTCTTGAGGAAAAAAAATTATCAGAGGCGCTACCCCCGAACCCCCGTGCAGGGGGTTTTTCCACTCGTGCAAAGAATATAACACATACCCAACAATAGGCCCCTATCAAAGAAGCCTTTTTGAAGAAAATTACAAATGGATGGCCCGACAGTGATCTGGCACTTGTTCTTGTTGGATAATTTCTATTTCTACCCAAAAATAAATAAAAAATCATCTTAGTTGGTGCTAAAAAAAAAAGGGAACTTCACAGTTTCTTGATGGTTATGTCAGGGTCCTTCTCAATAAAAACATGTTTCTTTAAAATAATATTGCTTGCGGGATCTACAGGGGAGAATAATGTTTCTACCACCTCTTTTTGTTGCAATTCTAGTTGCCGTAATTATCTTTGTTGAAGCTCTCTTTCCTGCAACTCCCTTTGTAGTAGCAATTTTCTTCACTCCAACTCTAGTTTCCATTGTAATTCCCTATTCTACAACTTCAGTTGATGAAATTCCCAATAATTCCCCTAGTGCAATGCATCATTTATTTCACACATTTCACTCACTCCCATGGTTTCTACTCCAATACACCTATCCCATATTTCACAAATCCATTTTCCCCATTCTCACAACTACAACATTATTGAATCCTCCCTTCCCTATGCATATATTCCCCCCAACACTTTATGTTTCATTTTTTCATCTACGTTGTTGCAACTCACATCACTGCAACTTCTCTTGCATCACCACTTTCATTTCATTTTCCCATTTTTCATTTTATTTTCTCATTTTACCATTCACCTATAGCACTACTGCTATGATTCAAATCACTTGTATTGTAGCTTTCTCACTGCAATATTAGTTTTTGTGACACCCCCCTTTATTACTTTCAGTATTTTCTTTTCATTATCGAAGCTATGTTGCTATGAATCACATCGTAATAAATCTCTCGTAGGTCGTTCCATTTCTCTCGCTTTCCACCCTCACCCTTCCCCTACAAAAATTATGTTGCAAATCTTATATGCATCATAAAGCTACATCAACATTGTTGCAGCTCTCATCATTACAAATCTCATTGTCGCGACTCCACCTGTATCTTTCACTTTTTTGTGTTGTCGTTCCTGCAGTCTCGATTGACAAAACAATGAAAAATGGTGCTACAATTCCAATGAGGACCGTCGACGTGACTTCAATCGTCCTCGTCGATACTCCACTCACGTTGTATTGTATATCCACTCAAGGTAGAATATTAAAGGTACATTTTCTTATCTAAATTAACAATAAGTGCATTTTAATGGAATGTGTCTCATCATTCCTTCGTAGGCTGCCACATCAAACCATCATTACTACAATGAAGACTTTCCATAACCACCACACTCATTTCTACAACTCCAAAATCACCACCCCATAACTTGCATCATCCATTACAAACAAAAACACTCATAGTTGACAAAGGAAAGGATCAATGGGAGGATCATTAATCCAGGGAGATCCAACTGAACCCATGTTATTGGAGGTCTATAATGGTATCAATGAAATCTTAGGGAGAGTAATATGGATGGATTATGCATTGCGGTTACAAGAATACAACGATGATATCAATCTATAATTCTTCATGAACTATTCAACAGAGCATACCATCATTTCAAGAACACATGTGGAGGTTACAAAATAAATGATAGCAGTGGTCACTAGCCTACCTCGCATTAACGAAAGGTGGTACATCCGAAGGACATCCCAGCTAGAAGTCTTGTGACAATTACTTGAAGCAGGGGAGGCATTGGTAAACAAAAGCGATAGGTTTCGATCATAGATATTTACCTCATCCATGGGAAGATGTTGTCATTTTTATCAAATATATTTTACTTGTGAAGGTATATTTGGCACTATATATGTGCATCACATTCGTTTACTTGATAATTTACACCATAACTGGTTGATCAACATGTCGCATTTCTTATTTAGGACATTACAAACAATGTCAGCACTAGTGTAGAGAGCTAAGAACCCTAGAGAGGCGGTGACACATCACATCCTCATCAAATTGCTAATACAACATGCTCTACAATGAGAGGGTCACAGTTGGAATAGTGTGGTGAAGCCTCTAGTTCTCCTCGAAGAACATGAAGTTTCTACAATTCAGGAAGCTAGACAAGAATCCCATGCACTCACAGCTCCATAAGCGACTTCGATGGAAACAACTCCACTGGAAGATGATCCCATAGATACATTTGACCTAGAGATTATGACTCTGGAAAGGAAATCCAAGAGAAAAATCAAGGTAAAATCTCATTGTGCTACAACTCCACCAGCAGTAGACCATGACAGTGATATCGAAATTACGGCTATTAAGCCAACTACCAAGCAAATTCGAGGCTTCAAGAAGAGAAAAAATTCAGTGTGAAAGAGACGAAGGACCAAGCAAGAGGTTGTGACCACATGGAAGAAAAGGAATACTACCAAGCACATCGAACAAGTCCTAGAGGAGCATGAAAAGAAAGAGAAACATGATTCCTCCCCTACTACACAAGAACCAGGGGAGGATACTAGCTTGGACATCGATCCGACACCTCTTGATGATAGCCAGTTTTCTCTCACATAAGAAAACCTCAACGAGGATAAAGAAGAGAAAAAATCCCCCAATACTCTACAAGAACCAGTAGGGATCTTGTCTGTGGAGAAAGAGACAATCAAGATAATAGAACCAACAAAAGGAGGGATCCCTACTCCTGCACAATCTCCCAAGTCTCATGAGATGTAGATTGAAAAGGAAGAACACTCTATAAAGGGACAATTGGGCATTCTTATTGACACAGTTGTAAGTATAATTGAGGGCACCACACAATAAACAGTTTCTCTTGTTGCAACAACAAGAGGTACTCTTGATAGATTATATGTTGTTATTCTAGAGGAGAAGTAGGAAACATAAACAAAGTCCCCTACTACTACAAAATAACCAATAGTTGGACTCCTTATGGAACAACCTACCAATTTACCAAAAAAACAAGGACAAAATGAGGTACCACTGAGAAACTATGAGGAGGGCCCTATCAGGACACTAGATCTATGACCTCAACAGTTGCATCCATAGGATTCTACTTCAATTACTCCCAGATGGGTAAGTATCCCCCACTCTCTCCCTATATATGATTCCTTACAAAATGTTGCGAGTGGAAAACTTAAAGCTTAAGATCAATATGAACATGATCACAAAATAATTAGAGGAACTGAAGAAACTTGAAAAAAATCAGGTTTCCTTCCAACAATTCCTCTTACTACAAGGGAATCCTCAACCAAATTATAAGAAATAATTGATAAAACCCCTCAAATAGATACTAAACAAGAATCATAGAGTTTTCATCAGACTAGTACATCAGTGAAGAGAGAAAGGAAAAATAGGAGGTGATTTCTGGTGTCAGTGACCCTCAGGGTCAACTTGACCTCTCCAACGTTGAGTGATCATTGGTTTCATGGGGAAATGAAATAGTTTTGGGCTAGGGAAGATGATGGGTGCCTCAAATGTAATATCTTCAACACTCGTCCAGACCTTTTTTTTTATCATTTTCCATCTATCATTCCCTCTTTGACACCTCCGTTATCAAATTCACCACAATTATCACTAAGGTACAAATCCTCTTCCTATATGCCATTGTTATGTTAATTTTACATAACTCTTATAAGGAACTCATTATTTTCAAGTCACTAATATTGTTTCACATGACATCTAGTAGTTGAAACAATTCAAGTGGATGCAACACTTCTCTACTTCAATTCCAAGATGACACAATTACAAGCACAAAGTGAGTTGTTACAACTCCAGGTGAAAACCCTCTAGCTGCAAATCAGGACAAATTCACGGTTGCTGCAACACCAATTGAAAACCCTCCAGGTGAAACTCAAGATGAATTTGCAGTTACTACAACTCTGGGAAAATAGTTACAATAGAGAAAATGATTCTCATTCCCACCAGTCCAAATAGGATTTTCTAGCACAACAATCAATGAGAAGAAACAATAGGAAGCTAAAGGAGGAATTAGTCCATCCTCGACACATGGCCTAAATTGAACAAGATTTTTTTAACTGAATGAACAGTCAGATCCTCACATCTTTCAATCCAATCATTGTACAATTTTAGAACATTAGTACTAGTGTATAAAAAATTTGGCTCTTCAGAGCTGAAGGAGGATGTTATTAAGACATATACATTCTTCTTTTGTATCTTTTCAATTCAGAAATATAATTTATTGCTCTTGCTTTCACATGTGTGTTTATGTCTTGACAATCATGTGATTCTGGTGTGATCAACCAATACCTTGTCTAAAGGGGTAGGGCCCCCTCCTTAGCCAGGTACTTCCTGTATAATGGAAGTAGAGGTTAGAATTTTTATATTGTTCAGTTTGATTTCCATTTTATTTTCATTTGTTCTAACCTCATACTCGTAGAATCATTGATATGAAGTAGATGTTTATTTTAATCCACTTTCATTTCCATTCATAGAATAACTTAATTGATTCAACAATTATTCTGTCATTTGGTTTTCTACCAGTAATATATTTGAAATATAGCATTACAATTTCTAAGTGATTTATTTTTATGGTTTGAAGTCGTAATATGACTGTTGATTTAGTTTTTTTGAAAGGGGACAAGTCTTTGTTTTGAATGTTTCAACTCGCATATTTTTAGCTTTTGTCATAAAGGATTTCTATTTCTGTGAATCATGTGTTATGTGACAACCACATCCATTGCTACAATTCTAAAATTCCATATTATTTTAGTGTTGCAACTTCGATTCTTTAACTCACGTTGTTTCAACTTCATTTGTAGTTGCACTTTCTTTCATTTATTTTCCAAGGATTATAATCTTCAATAGATTGGAAATTAGCATTGAATATAACGAACACTTGATTGTTGCAAAAATACAATATTTTCATCATACTTAAGAAAGTCACCAATAGATCGTAGCATAATTTCCATTTCTACAAGAGTGCTTTCAATTTCTACAAGTGTGATTTTGTTTTTGCAAGAGTGCTTTCAATTTCCGCAAGCCTGATTTTGTTTCTGCAAGAGTGTTTCCAATTTCCGCAAGTGTGATTTTATTTCTGCAAGAGTGATTTACATTTCTAAAAGAGTGATTTCTATTCCTGCAAGTGTGCTTTCAATTTCATGCAAGTGTGCTCTTTAATTTTCCCACAGTTAAGACCATATCTTGGTGACTCAATTAAAGTATTTTGGATCTTAAAATTGTGAGAATTAAAAGTGCTACAATGCCATAGTCCAACAACACTCTTCTTGCATATATTGTGCACGACAATTGACAAGTTCCATACAAACATCGGATTGATAATTAAATGGCCATCTCTTATTTGCATGCTAAAATAATTAGAAGGTAATTGAAAAGTCTGTCAACAAGTTGGCTAGGACTCTAAGATGTGGTTCAAGAACTCTAGCTGCTCAAAATGGAGTCTTGCATTCTTATATTCTATTTTCTTCAAAATTGTCAAAACTTTGTGGGTATTCATCCCACATGTTTTCTCTTTTCTCCCATGTAGAATCTTCAATATCGTAGTAGTTCCAATGAACCTTTACCATATTTATGTCCTTTTTCTTGAGCACTTTGACTTTCCGATCCAAGATGCAGCCTAGTTCCACACAGAAATCCCCTTCGTGTTCCACCTGGATCATAGTCCAATAAATTATGTGGTTAGGGTCAGGCACATATTTATTTAATAATGACACATGAAATACATTATGCACTCTCATGGATCCAGACAATTCTAGCATGTGTGCAATTGGATCTATATTTTCTAATATTTCAAAAGGTCCACAATATTTTGCTGCCAACTTTCGGAAACTTCCTAATCTTAGCAAACTTCTTTTCACCTTCACGTTTAAAAGCACATGTTCTACCACATTAAAATATATGAATACTCTATTATTGTCTATATAACTTTTCTACCTATCATAGGCATCCTTTAAATTCTACTTAATTTTTTTTCTCTTCCATTTCCTTTGACAAATATGGCCTAATAACTACTATGTCTATTGGATTATCCCAACTCATTGGTGTGTTACACTTCCTACCATACAATTTTTCAAACAGATTCATTTTTAATGAGGCTTGATACCCATTATTGTAATAAAACTCAACTAAATGAATATAATCCTCCCACTTTGATGGTTGGTCCATCACATACATTCTAAGCATGTCCTCAATTATTTTTCTAGTCTACTATGTTTTCCCATCTAACTCTCGGTGATACATTGTACTGAGATTTAAATTCGTCCTAAATCCATTGAACAAACCTTTCCAAAAATTAGATGTAAACTTTGGATCTTTATCGGAAACTATTGCCTTAAGAACTCCATGTAACCTAGAAACTTCTTTCATGTAGATCTCTACAATATTTGATGCCTTATGTGTAGTATTCACATAAATAAAATGTGATGCCTTAGTTAATTTATCCACCACTACCATTATGGAAACATGCTACTTCATTTTTATATGAATCTTTGTAATGAAATCCATTATAACTACTTCCCAATTCCATTATGGAATGGGAAATGGTTGTAATAGCCCCGTTGGATGTCTATGTTCAACCTTCACCTTGTGGCACTCTAGACATCTAGCTATGTAATTAACTACCACTTTCTTCATTCATGGCCAAAAGTATCGGTTTCTTATAGGTGAAATTGATTTATGATATCCTAGGTTCCTGACATATGGCACATTGTTCATTTCCCTCATCACTGGATTTTCTAGCTCATTGGAATTTTACACATATAGTTTACCTATGTACATGAGAAAATTCCATCTTCTTTTAGCTCATAATATTTAAATTTCTAGTGTAAATTTTCTTGTTGTAATGTTTATTTTATTAATAAATATTGGTTATCTAAATTTGTTGTTGCAATAATTTTATCTTTGATATCAATCATGTACATGCTAATGGTTGTAATATTCATTTCATGAGCTCTCCTGTTGAGTGCATCAACCACTTTATTTTCCTTTCATTTTATATGCTTAATTTCAAAGTCATATTCACTCATAAATTTCATCCATCTAGTTTTTCTAACATTTAAGGTGGTTTGTCCTTAGCTCAACTTTCCTCCCCATGAGGTAATGTCTCCACATTTTTAGTGCATGAATGATGGTTGCTAATTATAAGTCATGTGTAGCATAATTCCTCTCATTCTCTTTTAATTCTTTGGACTCATAGCATACCATATGATATTTTTGTGTGAGGACTCTACCAATACCTTCCTTGCATTCATCGGTTCACACCACAAAATATTCATCTGGGTTTGCAATATTCAAGATTGGTGCACTTGTTAAGATGTCTTTCAACTATTGAAAACTCTCTTCACACTTGGGAGTCCATTCAAATTTCACTCCCTTCTTTTGCAAAGATGTTATTGGGATTGCAATATTCAAGAATCCTTTTATGAATCTTTGGTAAAAACCAAAAGGACCTGTCAATGATTTGACCTCTATCACATTTATTGGTGTTTGTCATCCTTTAATGGTCTCAATCTTCTCGAGATCAAATGTTATCCCTTTTTATGAAATTATATGCCCCAAGTAGTGAATATTTTTTTCATAAAATATGCACTTAGCTTAGAATATAATTTATGCTCTCTTAAAAATTTTAGCACCATTCTTAAATGTTGCTCACGTTCTTCCTTTGTCTTTGAATATATGAGTAAATCATCCAGGAAAACAATTAAAAACTTTTCCAAGTATTCCATGAACACTCCATTCATCATGAACACAAAAATAGCTAGGGCATTTGATAGTCAAAATGGTACTACCATGAATTCATAATGCCTAAATGTTGTCCTAAATGTTGTCTTGCTGATATCTTCTTAATTTATCCTCACTTGATGATATCCTGATCTCAAGTCAATATTGGAAAATATTCTTGCACCTTTTGTTTGCTCAAATAAATCATCTATCCTTGGAAAAGGATATATTTGTTTTATGGTGACCTTATTCAGTTGTCTGGAATCAATACACAACCTTAAGGTTTCATCTTTATTCTTCACAAAACGCATCGAGGCTCTCTAAGGTGACACACTTGGGTGTATATACCCCTTATTTAAAAGGTGTTCAAGTCACATTTGCAACTCTTTCAATTCGGTCATTCCCATCCTGTATGGTGTCCTTGACACTGGGAAATCTCCTAGAACCAAATCAGTAGAGAAATCATTATCTCTCTTTGGTTCCAGTCCTGGTATTTCCCCGAATACATCTTCAAAATACCTTAGGACCAGATGGTATTCAATACTTTCCACTTTCTCTTTGGATTCCACTTCCATATGGGATAAAAAAACTTTGGCATCCCTTCTTAAAACTTGCTTTCAACTAAATATCTAAAATCTCTCTAATAGCTACAATGCTTGGTATGACTTGAACCTTTTTTTACTGCCCTTATTCATCAAGACATGTGATTGTATTGTTGTAAAAATATAGGATATCATGGTGTTTTTCCAACAAATCCATTCCAATTAGACAATAACATGAACCTAATGGAACGATGTTCACATCTACCTTTTTGTTGAGTCCATTCATGTCTATTGGATAATATTTAACTAGCTCATTGATTTTTCTCTTGGCCTCTATGTCCAACTGAACTAACCAACATTTCTTATGCTTACTCTTTTGAAAGTCAAATATTTTAAAAATGTTATAGTTTATGTAACAATGGATAGATACAGAATCAATTTAAATTAATATGAGTTGGTTATAAATCTTACCTTCCACTTCAATCACGGGGGATTTATATTCTTCTTGATTTTTGTACAAGGATGCATAAATTCTTGGCATGTTTCCACCCACATCTTCCACTACTTCAGTCTCTTGAATGTTTTGGACAATCCTCATTCTTTCTCCTTTGTGAGGGAAGTCCCTATATAAGTGATTTCCCTCACATCCACAACATTGTACGGGTCGTTGCCTTGGCCTTTTCCCAAATGAATCTATAGTCTTGTGTTCATTCTGGTTTGAGTGACCTTGCGTATTTACTTGGGATTTGTTATTGAAAAATGGTAGCTTAAAATATTTATGTCTTTGATACTTTTTACCATTCATCTTGTCATTCCAAGATTTTTGGAAAACTTTCCTTCCTCTTCTATTCTCAATAAGATCTTTGTCTATCCTTATGGCCTCCTCCAAAGTTATGGGGTTATCATATTGTATCTTGTCACTATATAAGGAAGGTAACCCACTAAAAAAAAATTGGATTTTTCACTTCTCATACTTTATGAAGCATACATACTTCAGTATTTCAAAGAACCTCTTCTCATATTCATCCATTTCCATGCTTCCCAACTTGATTTCAAAGAACTCTTTAAACTTCCTTTCATAATAATTCTCGAACAAATATTTCTATTGGAAATATCCTTTGAAATACCTCCATGAGATCCTCTTCTCATCAAGGTGCTTGGATTGATTAAGTTGATCCCACCACATGTATTCCTTTCCTTTTAAGTGGCAGGTTGCAATTCTAGCTTCTACCCTTGAGGGGTAATCATGGATCTAGAAATATTTCTTAATTTATAGCAGCCAAGTCTCAGCCTCTTCTTATTTTATGTGCTCACAATTGAAATTTGGTGGTTTGATTTTCCTAAGTTCACCTTAAAATATTTCTACCTATGGCCTTCTCCTCTACCTCCGGAAAAGAGACACACTTGAGTTTATCCCTGGCCCAGAAGTTGCATGAGTTATTATAGTCGATTTTCTTAGAGAATGATGGTGACTTCCCATTCTTCTTGACTTATTTTCATTCCCATGATCATCCTTTCTATTATGGGATATGGATGTTGTTAATTTTCTAACAATATATTCTTTCTTAGTGCCATATTCTTTGTTAACTTACCTAGGCAACATATTCAGACTCTAAATTATATCTTCCTAAGCCTTCATAATCCTTTCATTATCTTCCCTACAGCTATGCACTTCCCTATGTAGGCTTCTCATAGTTACAGGATCTTGCCTGCCTCTTCTTCCATTAGACAATGTCTCATCATTTCCCATGCTGACATGGAGACCTCAAACCTCCTCCTCATGGATGTAAGATCCTTTTTCATCTTCCATAACTCTAGTCCTCATATAAGAACCAAATTTGTTTCATGTACCTCAATTTCTGCAAGAAATGTGCATGTAATAATTATCATTAGAACATGTGTAATATAAAACATTTCATTAATTATAATAGAGGTTATTATTCATCTCAAGTTATGGAGGACATAATGCACTAAGTCAAAATATTATTCCTTAGACAAATTTCTTTTCAAAACTTCTATTTGATGGTTGTACTCATGCCTCATTATGAGTTTCGAGTGAAAATTTACAACATTCACATGATAATTTCCACTCATTGTTGAAGAATTTACTTTATTACTTTTTGAGAAATTTGAGCACCTAATTCAAAATTGTAATTTGATATATGTATTCTCCTCCTCAAGAAATTTCTATTGACTACTTGTTTACTCAAATATGAGCTCTAAGCTTAAAGTTATGGTCCAGAGAAGTTTATACTATTTTTCCCCTTTTATCCATGTATGTTATCGGTGTCTTCTTTCTCTTCATGCACATTTTTACATACCCAAATCTCAAATCTAGCTCCAAGGCAAGCTTCTATGATTCATAATATTTCCATAGATTTCTCTTGTGCCTCAAACGAACTTTTGAGCAAGGCATTATGCCTTATGGAAGTAAATTGGTGCCAAAATTTTACCTTAACTATTTTAGTTGTAACTTTCTCATATGAGATTGACTTTTCACCTAAAGTAACCCATTAGAAATATCACTCTAATTTATTTTATTTAAGATACAAAAACAAGTGTACACCTTTGGTACACTCTATTTTTTATTTTTATTTCCTAGAAACATCGTTTAGGGTCTCAAAATCGCCCCACATGTTTAAGACCTTCAAAAATATGAAAATTTCATACAAAATTGACTATTTTACTACTATAATAGCCTTTAAATCTGAGCCATCAATCTCAAATCAGGTGAATCTTAGTCATTGATATGAACTCTATCGGAGATCGATGATCAAAAATTTATTTTGAACCCACACAACACTTTGTCAAAACTGTTGACTTGACCATCAACCATCAACCCTTTCCTTTGACAACCAATTTGAAATAAATCACTAATTAGACCAACTCAACGATTGTCCATAATTTTTCGATGATTTTTGTTGGAGGATGAAATTCCTTACCAATTTGACCGACCTGATCATCAACCATCGACCATCTCTTGGATGATGTGGCAGCTATGGTGAACTGACATGACACATGGATTTTGATGTAGCATGGAACGTCATCCTGAGATGTCAACTTGGATGACATGGAAGGACACGTGGATGTTGATGTGACATGACATTTCATCTTCCTATTTTCTTCATCAACCATCGACAGTTTCCCTTGGATGACCCAAACACCTCTTCGAATTTTCCAACATGATCATTGAGAATCGAAGATTGACGATTCCTCTTGACGAGAAAACACCTTGCTAAAATGATTGACCCAACCATCAATCATCAACGATTTCCATTTGCGACTGAAACACTTTTCCAATTTTTCTGACCCAACCATCAGCCATCGATAGATTCTCTTGGCCAATTCCAACTCTAAGAAATTTTCAACCAAAAATCTAGATAATTTTGGGTTGTCAATATTCCATTCCAAATGATCTTTATTGTTGATCTTCTCCAACTTTCAAACAACCCAAAATAATCTAGACTATCGATTTGTCCTAGTTTTCCAACTACCAAAAAATGAATCTCGATCGCCAATCTACTAGACCTTTCCAAACTCTAAAAACCTTATAATTTTTTAAATCTATTACAATAAATATGGGTTGTTGATCTCAAAATCGAACATGATCTCAGTCATCGATTCACCAAAATTTGTCCAATTCTATAGTAGCCATTAGAACATGATTTCAAACTTCCAAGTTGAATTTAGCTCTACAACTTTGCATATTGATTCCATTAAACCTTTCTTCTATGGCTATGAGACAAATCCACCCTGAATTTTCTCAAGAATTTGGGGATTTCTCTCTAATCTTCTCTGTTTTTTCCCCATATTCATCACTGAACAAAATATGTAACAACGAATTTGCCCAAATTCGCATTATTTATTGGCGCATACAAGCCCGGTGTTTAAACTAGAAGCTCTAATACAATAACGTAATGTTCCCCAACCCAAATAAGGTCCATTATGTGTGGAAAAACTCATAAATATTAATTTTTTTTACTAACTAATCATGTAGCTTACAAATTCTTGGAGTAGGCCAATTTTGGGAAAAATCGAAGAAGTTTTGAAGGAATTAAAGTAGTGTCAGGAAAGAGGGGAGCGCATCTAAAAGAAAGGAAAAGTGGCATCGAAAAAAGAGGAAAAGTAGCACATGAGAGAAAAGCATGCAAGGAGTGCATGCAGTAAAACCTAACCACAATAGGGTTAGGATTTTTGTAATAGATTGTAATGGTTGATCAGCCAAAAATAAGTAGAAATAAGTACCTAGGAGGTCTAGGTCGAGAGTTCCAAAATGTTAGAGAATAGAGTTTTTCTTGGCTAGGGGAATGACTATAAGATCTGATACCTTTTAGTAATATGTTGATTTGTAGGAGAGTCAAGTAACTAGACCTTGAGGGTTAGATCACAGGATAAGGAGCCTGGTGCGATCTAGTCAGCCTCACAAAGGTCATAGAGTCTGTTTTGTCATCATATCAACGGAGTTGTAGTGTGGATGGTTCCATATATTGTAGAACCATAATAAAAGAGACCAAAAAGCCAAATCTTTGTGGACGTAGCCCAGGAGGGGGTGAACCATGATAAAAAAATGTGTTATGTGTTGTGATTGATTGCATGTTTACATTCTGCAAGTAGTTAGACTATGAATGGATGAATGGATAATTCTGTGAGATTTGTGATATGATTAGAATGCATGGGTAGATTTATAAGATGAATAAATAGTAAGAATAATAGAAATAATGACCAAATCAAGGCCTAAGAAGATGAAATGCAATCCCTAATCCCCACTCTTTCCTAGATTGCGAGAATCTAAGCATTGCATTCACCCATAGAACTATCTCGGGTGAGACTGCATAGTTCATCCTGTGTGTTGTGTTTCCTTCTGGTTTGTCAGGAGGGCCGATAGTTTTAGAGGGATTTGTTGGAAGCTTGTTTAGATATGAACTTTAGTTAGCCAAAGAGTAGGAAGAGAGATTAATAACCAACAAATGGTTTCGTTGCCAGCTGGAACTACATGGGATTGTGTGAGTGGGATCCGTGAAAGAATCGAGCAAAAAATGAAAATATAGAAGGGAATGTTCATACCATGGAATCCAACGAAGTCAGAGATTGAAAGCTGGTTGAAAAAAAATGAGCTTGATTTTTCTCAGAAGGATAACATAAGCCCTAAAATAACACTGCGCAAATATCTAGAAAAGTATGTGTTTAGCGACCTACATGAGGTATTTTTCTGTTATTTCCTGCATGTGTTGCAGGAGTGGCTATTGAGCTTGAAAGACAACCACCCTACAAATCAAATCAAATAGATTGAGTAGAATCCTGTGGAGATCATGCAATTACAACAAGTTAAAAACAATTTCATGTGCGTAGTAGATTTCTGGATAGGCAGTGTTGTTGTAGGGTTTATCATAGAATTTGCAGTAGATTCTGCAAAGTCTTATAGCGCAGCAGAGCAGGAGTTTCTAAGAGTAACTCGAGGTAGGTATATCATATCATTTTACACTTCCATCAAGATATTACTATATAACAAAGGTGTAATGAAAATATCATCAGACAACTAAATTTCCCCACGTGCATGGGGAAGGGGGGGAAGCACTGACCCGAGATGGAATGATGGAGGGAGAGATGGATAAGGGAAAGAAGGAGCCCATGGACCCAATCATTATGGGGGAATATAAGATCAAGAAGATAATGGAAACATCTAGAAAGATGTGCAGTGGATTACCCTACCAATACAAGATGAATAATAAGAAGAGAGATAGCTGACAGAGAAGGCCTGGCCAGTAATGAAGAAGAGGTAGAGGATCTTCGGGCTATGGAGCAGATTGAGGAAATCTTGCGTGCAACATATGAAAGGAATACATATGATCCAAGGGCAAGAACAAAAGGCAACACTCCCATCCATGTCAGTGTTAGTGTGGACCCATAAACCTATGTGCGACTAATACACCAATAAGAAAACTATCGTTTAGACAACCCAACTTTAGTGGAAAAAAGACACCAGGAAGTGCACCCTATCAAGGAGAAGCGATTGAAGGAGCCAGTTCAGAAAGTAGTAGTCAAGTATCTACACCACGTGGAGGTATTAGTTCATCACAGTTCAAAATGGAAGGACATGATCCCACCTTTAGGTTACCATAATTTTGGGGGGAGGCATCAGAGGATCCTTAATGCAGCTGGTGTTAGTGGAATGCAATTGACAGAGTTTAACTCAACTGTCTGTAGCTATAATTGGCAGTTTTGACTCTGTTGACAGAATTATTGCCGAAATGTAAATTTACTTGGTGAAATGAAATTTACAGAGCTAAACTTAGCTCGATGTCCCTATACTTGGCGATTTTGTTTTATTTGGCTAGACTCCTCTTAAATTGTCGGAATAAACATTTCTTTGTTTATTTTAACACCCAACGGAAAAAGCTTGGCATAAAAATGTTAAGCTCCTCATAACCACGCTATATGACCATAACCCCCCCAACGGAAATCGATTAAACACGTTTTATTTCACTTACCTCTAA
>ML787717.1:202996-221839 GCA_009831015.1 Picea engelmannii
GTTAGGATTCGAGATCCTTTGACAATTTATTGAATTTTGAACTGAATACAACAATTAAATTAAAGAGCACCCACTCTCTTTAGTAAATTTTCCTTTGACTTTCAACCACCATAGATTTTCTAGCGCTGAGAACTTATGCCCCTACATCAATCCTGAAAAGCACTTGTTTATCTATGAGAATATTTGGGAAGAAAAGAAGATCACAGACGAGGATATAAATATTGTGTAGTTAGATATCATCCTAAGAGACGGCGTACTGGATTGGTACATGATCTTAGCTGTAAATAGTCCACCAGGAACAACAAGGATAATTGCAAATGTCAATAATCTATTGATAAACAAATTTTAGAAACCTAGCTCAGAGGATCAGTACATGAATGAGATGATTGAAATTAGGTAGAAACCAGGTGAGTCATTTTGGGAGATTAATAAAAGGTTCAAATGTATTAAAGGTAAGTTGAAGTATGTCATGATTGATATGCAGCATAGACATCCTTTTGTGAACTCACTATTACCACATCTGAAATACCCTTTGAGGCAACAGAAGTTTCAAACTCAGGCAGAGGCTCTACAGGAAGCCCTACAACTGGAAGAGAACTAGTATCAAAATATAGATCCAACAATTGAGGAGTTGAAGGAGGATATGGATAATCTCACAATTCAACTCAACCAGAATAAGAGAAAAGAAAAAGGAGAATTTGTTTGGTGTACCACATGAAGGACATAAGGAAATCACAAGAATGAGTGCCCAACTTTCGCGCAGTACATGGAAACATGGATAACAAATCCCTTGTCAACAAGAGGTCCCTGGTGCAATATATGTAAAACACATGGAAATGATCCAAATAATTGTCCAATGATGCAGAAGTATCAGATAGTACCCAAGAGTTCATATTACAACTTTTTCAAATCAGTGGGTCATGATGACAAAGATTGTAGGACAATGGACTTGATGCAGAAAAGAACGTCAAACACCTATAGGGTGTGGGAAGAAATGATGAAAAGGAAATATGAACCTCATTTTAACCAAGTACCGCCTCCTTACAACACTGTGAAGAAAAAATATAACATTGTGCAACCGTAATACAATAGCACGCAACCACAATATAACCCCACGTATCATAATCAGGTGCCTCAATACAATGCACTACGAGGAGATCGAACTCACTACAGAGGTGGAGGTGGAGGTAGAGGAGGATTTGGAAGAGGCAGAGGACCAGTACTATGCCATAACTTCCAACAACTAGGACACTATGCAAGAGAATGTCCACTTCCACCTGCGACATGCATGTATTGTCGCACAACAGATCATGATATAGAGGATTGCCCAACATTATTTAGAAAGATTCAAGAAAAGAGAAATCAAAACATAAAATGGATCTCTGCAGAGGATAGGGATGATGGAATAAATATCAACATAGTCACATGAGGAGGTGTTAAGACAGGAACTAATGCAATATGACCAGATCCAACACAACACCAATGGGTGAAGAAGAATACTGAGCCATAGAAGCAGTTCGACGTCAGGAAAGAAAAAAAAAATTAAGGAGGCCAGACAGGGATTCCTCAAGAAATGTTTTTCATCCACATCAACTGTGCAACACACTTATAACATACCAATGTATGAAATTCCCTACTCAATAGACCACACCAATGAAACACAAGTTGTAGAGAAAGTGAGTACAATAAATACTTTTTTGCAATCCTGTGTTAAGATACTGAAGAATCCATCATCTGTCAAAGTGTTGAAAAATATGTTATAAAGATGTAACACAGAGGTAGAGAGGAAGTTAGAATAGAAAATGGTCAATCGCCTCTATACAAGAAGTGAATTCAGATTGAATGCCAACATTGGAGATTTCAATATGGGAGGCATTATATTGGAATTAGGCTCTGAGGTCAACGTCTTACCTAAGAAGACATGGAAATGTATGGGGGAGCCCACATTAGGCTACTCACCCGTCCAACTGAAACTAGAAAAACAACACAAAGTTCTACCAATTGGAAGGCTAAAAGGTGTGACAATAGATCTGGATGGAGTGCACACTAAGGTAGATTTTCAAGTGATATAAATAGTGGATGGAACAACACCTTATCCAGCATTACTTGGACTGTATTGGGCATTTCATAACCATTATGTAATCAACTTGAAGACAAGGAATATGACATTCGAATCAGAAGAGTAAAGATTCATTGCGCCACTAGATCCATATAAAGGAGAAAGGTTTGAAGAGCCCACTTGCTTAGATCTGGAGGAAATCAATCAGTTATACAGAACCACCATACGCGAACAATATTATATTAACCCAACTACATATGGGGTACTCAACTGGAGAATCATCACATCATGTTCTTCTAACTCAGATATGGGATTGGAGAATTGGAAACAAAGATTACATGAAGTATCTACAACAAGGTGCACAAGAATAGACCACGCAGTAAGATGGGTGGGAATAGAGATCAGAGAACCTCCCAGTTTTCATGGCGTAAATCATTTAGAGAAATTATTAACAAGATATGAAGATGAAGTACTTGAAAATAAAAGGATCTTAGCCTTGGACATAGAACTTAAGAAGACACCTGAAATAAGGTGTGGGGCACACAAAGGAACAATTGAGGACTGGTACCAATGTCAGAGACTATTGTGCATTAGATTTGATGAAGAGAAGGGAAGAAATGAGATGCTGAGATATGATGGACAGGGGACACCGGAATAACACTTGGAGAAGTGCAGGACACTATGGAGGATGACACCACCAGAGGAATGGCCTCATCACTTCATCCACACATTGGAATGAATTCCAACAAACTGGTATGCATACCAGGAACTGCGCAGAGGCACGGTGAAATGGACATCATTACGGCAAAATTTTATAGTCACTTTCTCATTTGAACATGAGAACCCCGACATGGATTCAACACTCAAACAAATAAGAGGGGTGATATTTATTGAGGAACCAGAGGTTGAACTCATGACAGAGTATCAACAACAAAATAGACAGACAGTTAAGGAGCTATTCTCATGCTATCATGTGAAAGAAGAATCACCAGATGAAGATGGCACACACAACATTCATATTATATAAGTTGAAGGTGAAAGAGAGGTGGAAGTTCCATCTCTGGAATTAGAAGTATTTGTTGCGCCGATCAAGGTGAAGAAAGTCAACATTGGGACAACTGAGAATCCCAAAATGGCCAACATTGGAGACTAATGGGATGAACAAACAGTGGAAAGAATAACATAGTTATTGCACGAATACAGTGACCTATTCCCAATGACCTTTATAGAGATTAAAGGAATCACAGGAGAGCTAGGAGAGATGAATATACCTCTCAAACCTGAGGCTAGATCTGTCAAATAGAGACCGTATAGACTGAGTCCAATATATAAGCAGAAAGTGAAAAAAAAAATGATAGAATGTTAGAAGCTGGAATCATAGAACCAATGGAAGAATCTGAATGGATAAGCCCTATGGTAGTGCAAGAAAAGAAACAAGGGGGATAAGGATTTGTGTCGACTTGAGGAAACTGAATGATTCTTGCCTACATGACCCTTTTCCCACCCCTTTCATAGATGAGGTATTAGATAATTTGGGAGGCCAAGAGGCATACTCAATTACAGATGGATTCTCAGGTTACCATTAGATAAAGATAGATCCATAAGAAATGTACAAGACTACTTTTTCCATAGAATGGGAATCCTAACAATACACAGTCATGCATTTTGGGCCAAAGAATGAATCAGCCATATTTTCAAGGGTAGTAACACCTTCTTTTAAAGAGTTCATAAATCATTTTTTAGAAGTATATCTGGATGATTGGACTGTATACAGTGTATTAAAAGATCATGTGGAAGTGTTAAGACTGATGTTGGAAAGATACAGGTAGTGTTAGATATCATTGAATATCAAGAAGTGCATATTTGGGACACCTTTTGGAATATTGTTGGGACACATAGTGTGCAAACAAGGCTTGTTAGTAGATCCTGCCAACATTGTAGTGATTGTCAATTTACCACCACCAAAATCTGTGTGCTAGTTGAGAGAAACATTGCGACATACAGGCTACTAAAAAAATTTTATAAAAGGGTATGAACAAATTACTACACCTATGGAAAAAACGTCAAAGAAGGATACTAAATTTCAGTGGAATGAATATTGTCAACAAGGCTTGGACACCCTAAAATAAAATATGGTAACATCACTTGTTCTAGTATTCCCATATTGGGAAAAGACATTCCATGTGCATGTAGATGCATCGGCTATAGAAACTGGATCAATTATGGTTCATCCAAGAGTAGGGGATTTGGATCATCCTATAGCATTTGCAAGAAGAAATATGTATGAATCATAGCAGAAATACAAAACTATAGAAAGAGAAGGCCTAGCTATGGTCTATGCACTTTAGAATTTTAGACATTACTTATTGGGAAAACACTTTAAGATGTTCACAGATCATTCATCCCTCAAATACCTAGTCAACAAGCCAGTGTTGGGGGGTAGGATATGTATATGGATACTGTTATTTCAGGAATTTGATTTCGAAGTCATAGTGAAACTAGGGAAGTTGAATGCAGGACCTGATCACCTATCAATGGTAATGAGTGGAGAAGAACCTACCAATTTTGAAGACAACTTCTCAAATACGCATTCAATTTTAGTCCAAATAGCTTATGAATAATTTGTTGATATTATTGAATACTTGAGTACAGTGATAGAGCCACAAGAGTTTAACATTGCGTAGAATAAAAATTGGGTAGTCAGAGTTGCGGACTATCAATTGATTGCAGGACACTTATACAAAATGGGCAGAGACAACATTTGAGAAGATGCATACTAGAACATCAAAGACCCAGGATTTTGGCAGAAGCTCACAAGGTAATAGCTAGAGGACATTATGCAGGAAAAGCTACGGTGCAGAAGGTATTGCGCATAGGACTATGGTGGCCAACAACTCATATAGATGCTAAGGAATATTGCCAAATATGTGATGTCTATCAGAGGGTTGGTAAACCTAATAGAAGGGATGAGATGTCGCTAAGACCACAAGTAAGTTGCAGGTATTTGAAAAATGGGAAATAGAATTTGTGGGACCAATTAACCCACCAACAAAAAGGTCAGGATAACGGTATATCATTACTACAACATAATACTTAACAATTTGGGCAAAAGCAACACCAGTAAAATATTGCAGTGTAGAGACAACAACACACTTCATGTTTGAGAAAGTGATAACTAGATTTGGTTGCTCAAGGATTTTGATGAGTGACCGAGGTTCCCACTTTATCAACAGTATTGTCCAGGCTATGACTGAGGAGTGAGTACACCATACCATCTGCAAGCAAATGGAAAAGTATAAGCCTTTAATAAGATCATGGAGAATGCTCTGAAAAATATCTACAATGTCAACAGGGATGATTGGGACTTGAAAATACCAGCATTACTATAGGCATACAAGACTACATGTAATAAGATGACAGGACAAATACCATTTAGGTTGTTGTATGGCCAAGAAGCAGTGGTACCATTGGAATTCCTAGTACCTAGTCTGCACGTAGCAACAATCACCAACATGACAAAAAGAGGAGTAGTAAAGGAAAGACTAAATCAACTAATGGAGATGTAATAAGATAGGATTCTAGCAAGATTTCATCAATAAGTGCATAAAGCAAGAGACAAATCTTGGCATGATAGACATATCAAGAGGAAGAGTTTCAAGGAAGGATACCTAGTCTTGCTCTATGATAGTAAATGTTTGCAACACCCTAGTAAGTTCAGAATGCATTGGCTATGGCCCTAAGAAGTAAATATTGTCATAGATGGGGATCTATATAGCTAAAGGATCTCGCAGGAGTGGAGATGAAAGGAATCATCAATGGGAATCGACTGAAACTGTACAGGGATAGTCGACCTCCTAGAACTTAAAATTTATAGTGTAGTAAGAAAACATGTACATATTGTATGTAGTAGATGTTAGGAGAAAAAGACAGAAATCCATAAAAGGAAGAAATGTAACAAAAAGACAAAAATATAGGAGCATTTAGAAGTTTTGATGTGATAGAGTTATTAGCACTAACAGTGCACCTCAAAAATATAGTGTTGAGCACACTGTGCGTTGGAAAATAGTTGACAGACATAAAAAGTGGATCGCACAGGAAAAAATGATAAAGTGACAACTGTCAGTGCGACACAACTGTCATTTTGTCTTCCTGCTGTAAAGTCAAAAAAAGGGAGAAATGTGGTCATTTACGTTTTTTCACTAAGGAGAAGAACGAAGAGTGAGAGGGTGAGAAGTGATAACAACAAGTGGATATTTGTGGTCAGCAGTTTGAATTCAGTAGAATGTCACCAACGAGAGTCGAAGCACCGAGTAGAACTGGGCGGAACATGAGAAGTAGTGCTCTAGTAACAGGAACGCAATGGATGCCCACAATCATGTACATGGATGAGATTCAGACATCGGAGTATGAGCCTACAACCACGCATGTGGAGGAGGAACAAAACCCCGCACGGGAGGATTAGTAGGAGGAGGATGTAGAGAGGACAAAACCTGATGCATCCAAGGGAAAAGGGATGCAACAGGAAGAAAAGGACACAGATTCGACTCAACAGGGTTTAGAGCAGGGCCTAGAACTAGAAGAAGACTGTGAAATAAAGCACAAGGCCATACCAGTAGTTGGGGTATCATCCCCATAAGGGAATAAGAAGGTGCGAGCAGAGAAAAATGCACAAGGCATACATCACGCAGAGGAGGAATTGGCCATAGTGATGCCTAAGATCCCCAAGGGAGTGAAGGTCGATGATGAAATGGTTTGAGGAGTAGATACCATCAGATACTCCGACCATGATGTAGTTGACACAGTAAAATTCCCATATTTGGTGCCACAAAACTATTTGGAGAGGAGGGGAGAAGGACCATCAGGCACGCCACTGTTGGAGCATACACAATGGATCCTGGGACTATACAATATGGGGATAATGAATTTATTGGATATACCACACTTCGGGCACGGTAAATACATCAATGGATGTTTGAAGCAACTCCTAGAAAGGGTGCATGGAGGAACTCTATGGATGGATAGGCCAATGCCTATCAATGTTGATTTGATTGCAACAATCACAGGGCTACCCATAGATGGGGAGAAGCCAGAGCAATACTTAGAAGATAAAACAAAAGAAAAATCCATCTCAGACGAAATCAAGGAAAAGTATGGCGCGGAGAGAGGCAATAGGGGAATCAGGATCAGTGACATCAATGATCCTTCAACGAGGTTTGCGACAAGGCTATTATGTTTCAAATTAATGTGTAAGTGTAGAAAAGAGGAAGTACATGTAGGCATAGTAGTAGCTGCAACACAGTGCGTGAAGGGGAGCTTGATGAGTTGGGCCCCTTATCTACTAAAACCTTCTTGGAATATTGCAAGGACACACAATATTAGGGCTCTGAGTTCTACTACTCATGGTTACTCATCCTCATTACATTGGTGGGATGGAAAGAAACCACATATAGTCTGTTCCTTCCAAGGTCAGGAAAGGGTGGCGCAACACGCTACATGTCTCTTCGAAGCACAATAGATCCCAAGGCAAAGAAAATAAAAAACAAAGTATTCGTGTTTTACTTAATGGAGATCCAGAACATGTTGGCAGACACATGGATGATTTCCCCATAAACTGTCCAGGAGTTTGGACACATAGTGAATTTTCAAGCATCGCACCATAGTATGTGGCTACAGGAAAAGAGGGATCCATCCAAGGAGTGGATACAGTTGAATTATTGTGTGATGATGAAGGATATCCATATGGAGGTCCAAGAGTGGTCTAGAGAGTGGAAAGCACCAATGATCCCAAATACAGTGCCAGGAGGACAAACTAGGATGTAGGATAGAACAGTCCCTGCGCAACAAATATGCACAAACGGCGTGAGAAAAAATAAGAAGACGATATAAGTTCAAGAGGGGGGAAGCAGTCCCATACAAAATAAAATTAGGACAAAGAATAAATCACAGTGTGGTTCTACACAAGGAACACCACACACAGAACAAGAACCAAGAGGAATGGCAAAACATGTGTGCACAAGAGAAGTGAAAATAGAGGCACAACAGATATCTATAGAGGAAGAAATGGCATAGGATACAGGCATGGATACACAGATTCCAGAGGCATCTGAGCCATCAGATGCCCAAAGAAAGAGGAAAGGGGAGCAAGAAAGTGGCTCTAGGAAGAAGGCAAAGGCCCACAGAAAACCATTGCAAACATCATTGACAACAGATGATGTGGAGTTGTGTTGGCAGCCACTAATAATTTTTTATTCTTATTACAATCAAAGTTCCCACTGAGAAATTATATCTTTTTGTAGCTTCCATCACCTTTCATTTGTAAATGTATATGAGTTTCGAAACGATGATTGATTTAATCTTACCTTATTGAGTTTTTGTTTGAATTTTTCGTTTGTTTTTTTTAAAATTCATGACTGTAAGCATGAATTTAGATATAAAACTTGGCTTGGTTTCATATCTTTTACCTTCGAAATATTGTTTTAAAGGTACTCATATGTGGTTTTAACTCAATTCTTATGAGCTTGTTGATAAATCGACTATCAAAATCTTTGTAGTATTGTGGGTATCATGAATTCATTGGTTCTATAATTAATTGATTGAATTAATTTGTGAAATGGTCGAATGCATTAAAAATTTGCTTAACATTTGATATGGTTTTCATAAACTCAACAGTCATACTAGCCTTCATGTAAATTGGTACAGACATTCTATACTTGCATTTTCGTTTCACCTTGCTGGCCCAAAATATTAATGAGACCATTCATTATGCGTATGGGGTTTTGTACCCTGTAGGTTTTGGCACTCATTATGAGAAATGGTTTGGAGTTTTATGAACCCTTTGGTTTTCATTTTCCCTAACACTCTTGTCCGAGTAATGATCTCCCACAGACTCTGCAATTTTTTGTGCCATCACAGTTCACTTAGACCTGTCTCTATTGCTCATCTGTTGGAAACCTAAACCAATCCCTTGTGATATATGGTGTATCCTTGTCACCGTGGTAATGGCACCCATGGTTCGTATCGATCCGAATGGATCCCAAGATATGTTATCCCATGATGACGCTATTGATGACCTGAAGGCTCATGGATTAGATGTGTTCCTCAAGAAGTTCGAAGGCTATAATCTCCAGGTTGCAAAAGATTTTGCACAAACTTTTGACGGTTTTAGGGCCAAGGTCGGTGATGTACATTTGGAATTAACAGAGGATTTCATGAGTAGGGAAATAGGACTCCCTTTAAAAGGAGAGAGTTTGTTTAATAATGAAAATATGGATGATGTCCCATGGAGTTTATACATGGTTTCCCGCAAATCCACTTATTGTACAAAAGGTATTCCCATTGCTTTGCTAAAACCTAGATGTCACAGTCTCCTTTTAATTCTGAAACAGTTTGTCACTTGTGAAGGCCAGTATGGGATGGTTTTTCTGTACCACATCTGTTTGCTTATGAATTTCATAGGGTTTGAGTTGGATATGCCTTTTTACCTATTGATGAGTCTTTACAAAATGTCTAAGCACTTTAAGCGACAGGGTATCAATTTGAATCTGTTTCACCATGGACTCGTGAAAATATTGTTGGTTTATAACCTGTCGAAAATAGGTGACAATTGGGAGACCTTTCTGAGAAGAAATGGCTTCACCCAGGTCAACGCTACAATCATCCCTCTTTTAATTGTAAACCTTAATTTGGACAGACCATTGACTGAAAGTCAGGTCGTTAATTCAATTGATGGCTCAAAATTTATTGAACCAATTTCTGTTGTTGATGAAACCCCCGTGGATAAAGAATTACCATGTAGGTTTTCACCTATAAGATATTTGGAATAGGCAATTACTAAATTAAAATAAAAGTATCATCATGTGCCTATGAATGACTCTAATTTAAACGATAATGATAAATCTTTTGTGAAGAATTTTCGTAAGGGAAAGAAACCATAGAGCGTGGATTTAAATTTTAGGAATAAGAATCTTGGTCGTTTGATTTCTAGAAAACTAAGAAATCGAAAGAGTAATCATCTGATCTCGACCGATCTGATCGAGATAAATGATCGGTGTTCAGATTGGGAAATAGACGATTTCTTGTCTTGTGAAGACCCAGAAAATCAGTGCCCCAAGAAAGAGGTTGTTACCCAGGTTGAGAAGTATGACTTCATGTCTAATTTACCCCCTTGTATCAATGGAAAAGAAGGTTTTTCAAGTATTGGTCACGACCTGGAACAGACCACGGTGATACATGAAGCACTCATTGTCGACTATTTTCCACGTCAGTCTGCCATTTCCCCAGTGCACAGTGATAGTTGCCTCGACTGGATAGATCATTATTATAGATATATTCCACTCTTATAGGCTCAAGTGAAACCCTTGGCTACTCGGAATGGCCTCTTGGAACAAGAGAATTTTGACTTAAAGGCACACACAGAGAGGAAAAGAAAAATATCCAAGAAGTCTGGGAGTATCATAACAAAAAAAACAACCAGTTTCAAAGCCATTATAAATTCTAAACTATAAGATCCTGCTTTTACTAATTTTTTATGGTAAAACAATTTTTTATTTTATTTTATTCTATTTTTTTATAGAAAATTGAAATAGAGAGATTTAATTTGATTTCATTTACTATTAATAAGACTATCTACAGAATCTATGATTCTATATCCAGACTCTTTCGAATAATAATTAGTGTCATTATCTGAATATCAAATCGATTTTGTTATCTACAGGAAATGGATGATTATGATGTTGATTGCATGGAGAAAACACTTTGAATTATACGCTCAATTATTCAGATAGTTTATGCCTCTTTCTGTTATAAAACTTTGGTTTATTTTTGACAAACCAACTCATGCATGAGTGGTTTTTAGTTTCACTATTTTTGTAATATTATTTGATTTTTGTGAATTCAACTCTATCTTGTATGATAAGAGCATTTGAATCCTGAACTAGTTTAAATATTGTTCAATCTTAGTAGTAAAGCATCTTTGATTTGGAAACATTATGGACATATAACTTTCAAGACTAATTTGGAGAAGTTGTTCACTCCTTGGATTTAGACCAGTGTGGCGCTTACCCATTATGTTTTTCCTTTATCTTATGGAATGTTAATATGTTTACACAGCTTTAGTCTTATCAACATATGATATTTCATATTATTCGACACTTTAATTCTATCTGTAATTTGTTGTTCATATATTACATCTGTGATCAGTATTTCATTTAAATATCATTGATTTACGCTTGATGTTAAATGATGTATTACATGAATTCTTTGTATTAAATTTCTTTTACTATAAGTGTACATCATTACAAGATCACCAGATCTGTATGTTTATTACTCTCCTCTTATATTCCTGCTCCAAAAACATCTTTGAGTTTGTTTTGGGAGTGTTAGCACCAACCTGTACAGTTTTTCCTCATAGGAACGACAGTTAGGAGTTTGAATTGCACAGAGACATAAACTCATTAGTTTATTAATCACAGGCTAGTTTACTCGTATTCTATTTCTTTTGTTAGTTTATTTATCAATGAAATAAGAATAATTTAAATTGGCTTTGACTGTTATTTTGTTCTTATTTCAAATTGTGTTTTATTAGTATTCTTTATTTCTTTAGATTTTAAATATAAAACACAAAATATAAAATCTATGTTCTTTCTTTATCTACTTCATAAACAATTTCGAAAAACATCGATTTCGCAAGACATCCAACAAAACTTGCAAATTTTATATACATTGTTCAAAACCATATGTACATATCCATACTTAAATTTTTTGACTTTCATAAATTATTAAATTCATATCTTTAGTATGGTAGCTTCATATATTATTTTCATTTATTTTATTTTTAAGACTTTATTTGGCCAACGAAGCCATTAAGTCAAGTCTTTTCATTCCAAACGGCTTGGGTTATTTAGACAATCCCGGTCCGGATTTGACCTTCCAGATGATGGTGTCTCACTTATGCCCATCAACAAATGGCGCTAGAAGGAGGGCATGAATTTAATTGATGGCACATGGAGGTCACATGCCTCCTCCCCCACACACTCACACTCCTTTTGTAACGCGTAGTCGCTCAGACAATAACTTTACACTTGAAACAACAACTACCTCAAACGATAACCATGATATTCCCATTGAACGAGTAGCACCAGTTCCTCAAGGGGTTGAGGTCCAAGAAGTTATTCGTCAATCACTCATAAGAACGCATAGTGCCTTATCCCGTATCAGACAACATGGCAGGCCACTTAATCAACCCCTTGACTTCATAGATATCCAACAACAAATTCAAGGCATTGGTCTGCTCGAAAACCCTTTAGGTAGTAATAATACCAATCCTGCTGAAAACCTATCCTTGGAGCCGAAGGATATGGTATTACACCTTCCCCACCTGGTTCATCTCCACCCTCTTCAGGAGGAGAGTCTTCAGATGAAGGCAGTTCTTCATCAGAACCATCACAGCCTTCATCACCACCAACTCCCATGGAAAACCAAAACAATCCTTCCAGACCTTGGCTCGATCAAGATGTCTTGGTTGTACCCAGACCCCAACACCCATTGCCAAAACATCCAGAGAAATGGCTTCCCAAATTTGATCCAGATTCAAAGCAATCCGCTAAGAATCACATCAAAAAATTTATGTTGGCCATTAAACTCCAAGGTGTCGAACACGAGGATGTAGTATGCAGATTTCTTACTTTAAAGAAAAAAATCCCTACAGATTCAATGCCCACTGAAAGTTTAATCGTTGCATATTCTGCTAAATCCTTGCACAATAATATAGCCATATGGGTCAAAAGGTCTAAAAACAACACATTCCTAGAAGTATTTGAGGAGGCAAGTCAAATTGAGAAAGACATATTAAGATTAAAATATAATGTCAATAGTGAAGCTGAAACATCCTCATCCTCTAAGAAGAAAATAGAGATTCTCACTAGGCCCCCTCAAACTAAAAATCAACAAGAAACTTTAGACCTAGAGAGCTTGCATAAATATTTCCAGAAACTATCAAATTAGGTCATCAACTTGAAGAGATTAGTCGAGGAGGCATCCAAAAGAAAAGGAATTTTCAAACCTCCTTTCAAAAATCCTTTTCCTCCTAACTGGCAAAACCCGACCACAGAAGGTCTAAATTTTGAAAGTTTACAGTATGCTTTGCAAACCATCTTAGAAGCGCATGATAACTTTGCTTCTATTCCTCCTAAAAATTATGACGATGTAGTTGAGGAAGAGGTACCAGAAGAGGAGGATTCATCTCCTCCCATTTTTGGTCGCTTATCGGACAGTATCTTCCAAGCAAATTTCAAAACTGTCCACCCCTACAACACAAGAAGAAAAACGCAAAACAAACCCCCTTCTGAAGTAAGTAAAAATGTGTTTATGAAACAGTCAAAGAAAACTGAAATTAAACAAATCTTAGCAGCCCTAGTTTTAGAATATGATTTAATTGAAGATCTAAAAAAAATTGAGGGATAATATTTCTATTTTTAAACTGCTGAAATTTCGCCTTATTTTGCAGAAAATGCTTCAAAGCATCGCTGAAAACAGTAAAAAGAACAATTCTAGCAGCAAAAAATCAACAGAAATTGATTCGAAAGAAACTAAGAATGTCCCAACTAAAAAGACATTTGAACCTCCAGAAAAAAGGGACTTAGCAGAAAAAACTATATCAAATGTAGATAGAACTGTTTTAGGGACAACAACAAAAAATCAACAAAATTTTGTTGTTAACACTCGGAAAAATGTCCCGCCTTTTTTGTTAACCTTCAAAATTTTTAATAGGAATTCACATAATTGTATGGTTGATTCTGTTGCATCATCAAACGTGATGCCTCTATGTGTATGCCAAAAAATTAATGCAGAAGTTAAACCTTCTGATCTCAAAATCATTCAGTTAGATCGAACAAATGTTAAAGTAATTGGTGAGCTTAAGAATGTGTTGATTAGATTATCGTCCAATCCTAAGGTTCATCAGATAATTGATATTATCGTCATTGATATCCATGAAGTTTATGGTTTGTTTTTAAGCAGGGATTGGTCAGAACAACTGCACGGTTACTTTGCCACAGATTGGTCTCACTTGTGGTTGCCTGAAAATAGGCAGCCCAACAAAATCAGGATAAACAAAGAACGTTATCTGAAGCATACTGTAACATATCTGAATGATACCAATGAGCATTTCGTCACTTCTGCAAATTCATTTGAAACGCAAGGAATGAATACCTTCTTTGGTAATTTCATGACCGAAATTTATTCTTTCACTAATCCTGGGCAACAATCTAAAGTTACAACTTATACTCAAACATCAACTTTTCCAAGTATGCCAAGTACTTCCAACGACGCAGAGATCTGGTCCTTATACTTTGACGGATCCAAATCCAAATAAGGAGAAGGTGCTGACTGTGTACTCATTGACCCTACAGGTAATAAAAATTTTATTTATTGCCGATTAGAATTTGAATGTACTAATAACACGACCGAATACGAAGCACTACTATAGGGACTTAGGAAAGCACTGGATATGGACGTGCAAAATTTGATAGTATTCGGTGATTTAGAAATCGTCGTTAAGAAGGTAAGAAATGCCATACATTTCTTATCACCACATCTGAAAAGATACCAAATTGAGGTATGGATTTTGATGCATAATTTTTTAGCATTTAACATAAATTCCATTCCTAGATTGAGTAACTCAGAAGATGATTTATTGGCCAATGTTGCTTCTAAATTGTTGCTTGTTGAAGGTATTTCCCCTAATGCATTTTCAATCGAATTGTTGTTCAGGCCCTCGATCCTGGATAACATCACAAATTTGAGAGTATTCGATGATGACCAGCAAATCATCAACTTTCTGCATCTAGAAGACACCTTCCAAGGTGTAGTCATTGATGAGGGCATTCATGATGAGAACCTATGAAAATTCATGGTAATATATGATCCTCGATCTCCTGAATCGACATCCGAGCTGGTAAACTCTATCCCCAGATCTGTTGTGAGACTAGAGAAATTTATGACTTGCATGATAAATTTAGAGGGGCATTCAATTGTAAAACTAACAGTTCTTCTTTGATTTCTGAAACGGTTAAGTCAGGAACAAAGGATAATCCTCCAAATATTAATCTGAGAAAGGGATGTTCCGAGAAAAAAATATCTTCTTTTATAAAGTTATTTAAAGAATTTAAAGACGTTTTTGCTTGGATGTATGATGAATTGAAAAAATTCAACCCTAACATCATACAACATGTTATCCCCATGAAATCCTAGACTCAGCCTTTTCAACATAAATTGAGGAAGATGCATCCTAAATTGGAACCCACTGTTAAAAAGGAACTAAACAAATTATTGTTACGAGGGAAAAAATCTATATGGACAACGGTAAACCACAACAGACAGGTATGACTGTAGAAATCAACTTGATTCCAACATATGCTATATAAAATAATGTGCAAGATAAGAAAGAGGCCTACCTTCATCCAACATTTGATGATGTTCCACCGTTGAGCACTTCGACCCAAAGATTTATACCTGCGATAAGTTCTTAACAAACGAGAAAATAAAGTATATAATGATGATATAAAGGGGCTAGAACATCATATAGCATAATCCATTAATGAACATTACAAACATGCCCATCAGCAGAAGTGACAACATTACAGACTTCCATGTCGACACGGTTCGAAACCAAGAAGCCAAGTTCCTTCCAACTGGGTCTCCACCAATTCAATCCTCCACCAAAGGCAAGCTCATAGGAGAGAGTCAATGAGGTTCTCTCAACAATAGGGAAAGATCTTGGGGGCTAAACACTGTGTTCAGACTTGAGGGATAAAGGGATGCAGACTCAATATGAAGTAATTTCTCCAGAGTAAGTTTTCTCTCAAAGTTGAATGCTTTCTCCTTTTTTCCATAGTTTGGAATTGTGCTTTTATAGCCTTCATAATGCAACCAAAGGGCCGAGTCGGAACATTTCTAGTATATGGAAGGCCAAGGATCAGAGATCTTCTGTCGTGACATGGGAACCTGACTTCATTTTTGTATTTTCTGGCACAAATTCTAATGTACGCAGGGTGTAGTGGAGAAGCCAACATATACGCATCTTGCATAGTTGATAGGGAGCGTATATGTGGAAAAATGTATATTTTTGGCTCTGGATTCATCAAAAAGGGATGACAAGTCTGCATAGAGAATTGGAAAAAGGCCCTCTATGCAAGATAGCAATGGTGAGGCAAATCTTTCTATAACAGATGCCCCCTAATGTGTGAGATCAGAGGAGTATCTGCGATGGAAGAAATACATTATAAATAACCTAGAATTGGAGTGGTAGAGGACCAACTGGATGAACTCAATTGTTCATTACATTATGTACTGACTTTGCATACATGGTTGCCAAGAATACAATGCAGATCCATGTGGAAAATATACCAAACAAGTGTTCATGGCCATGAATAGGAAAATACAAATGCGGTTGCATGCCAAAAGTTGTCATAGTCATGAACAAGGCCCAGTGAAACCAATCTCAAAATCAATCTGAAGATATTTTCATACCATGGAGTACAATTTGATCTCCCATGATCACTAAAGTCGAACAGGTGTGGGTCTAATGAAAGGGAAGCAACAACTCAGGAAAGGTGTAGCCACATAGTGATGTATTCAAGTCTTCTACACTATCCTCCAAGGGTGCAAGTATACATCATGTGAGTAAAGGAGTAGAGATTGAATATAATGAGACATCATTTGATTATCGGTCTTTGAGGTATACCGTTAACAAACGCAAGACATCCTACCAATAATGAAAGTAGGTATCAAGGCACCGAGTACATTCCTACAAGTGTGAATAAAGGAGTCAATGTCGAACACTGGAGACATCCATTGATCAGGAGACATTGATGTATTCCCATCTGTCAATGGTGAGAGAGCCTGCCACTAATGACTGAAATCCTCAAGGTACTCATAAAACTCTAGGTCTCATATCTAGAATAGATGAGTTGAAGTCGATGGAAAGAGACCCGCTGAAAGGATAGAATTAAGGAATATCTCATTAGTCAGCATGAGGAACAAAGCAGGAGCTTCATGATTTGGTGGAGATCGGACGAAGAACATGTTCACAAACCAACAACCCTGTGTGTCTTTCGCGTGTATCAAATGCAAGAGGTGCACGAAAAAGACCCTTTGAATAGCAACCAATGATGAAAACTGTTGACAAAGGTGAGGAAACCATCGATAAGCTTAATGGCATCCAAGACACTACACAAATCCCAAAGTGTGAATAGATGTCTTGTCGTCAAACACAAGGCAAACCACCCAATCAACGACCAATGATGAAATGTTGATTGATGGGTTCAAGGTGACCTACCGATGATGCAAGTAGGGCCAGGGTGCATGATAATACCATAGTATCATATGATTTTGAGACAAACTGAGGGTATGGCCGACATGCAAAGTTAATATTTCTTAGGAGTGCTCGATGCAGGTTGTGAGACTTCCTTTGAACAAAAGCATGAGACATGTGGTGACTCCAACATCATACAATCAAATGATGTGACTATTAGATGCAAGAGGCATCAATAAGGTTCTCTATAGGGACTGGAAGAGTAACCAGCCGATAGAGAAAAATCTATAATGAGATCAACTTCCTAAGGCCATGCTAAACCCAAAATTATGATGACACAAGGACTCAATAATGTTGTTCTATGTTCAAAGGCGACACACCTGTTGTTGATTATAATATAGTACTCCCTTCCCGTCCGTATTTTTTTTTTTTCATAACAAATGATTGCTATGATACAGAGGAGGAAACGAGTGTCGCAAGTAAGAAAAACTAGTTCCAGTAGTGGAACGTATCTATGCTTAATGCAAGGAAATGCATGTGGGAGATGGACACTCGGGTGATGCTCCCTCCAGGGTATAGGGTGTCAAACTACGAAGGATATAAACAAGGCTCTTCTTGGTTGAGGATGCAAAAATTGCTTAGGCAATGGTTTATAACGCAAAGAGAGAACTGGCTAAAGGCTCAATACTGCAAGCGAGGGCATGATATGCAATCACAACTTAATGCCAAAAACAATATCCTTTTTTATTTCTTGCTGTCTACTTGGTGTGAAAAAGGGGTAAAATTGTGTCAAATAGACGTCTTTTCAAATCCAATTTACGAGTGTGAAAAATACAAGTTCACTCGGCGATCTTTTATATTTTTGGTAACAAGTTAGAAAAGAGATTAATTAAGACTCATGACCTTTCAAATCCAATTTAACGAGTGTGAAAGGTGTAGAAATTTTGATACAAATTAATGTATTCCTGTGATTCTCCTGATCTAACAAGTTCCACTATTGTTAAATACAGAATCACTTCTACTATTACTTTTGCAGAAGCAATTTAAACCACGATCACAACCATAAGCACAAAGTCAAATATCAATAACACATAACACAATAAGTTTTACCGGGAAAGCGTAAAGCTAAAAACCCCACTATCATATATTATATATATCATGAATCATGAAACAATCTCATACAAAACTCTAATCCAAGAGCTCTCAGTACAATACAATCGTCTCACACTGTCATACACAAATTAGCAAATACATGCGCCAATTCCTGTGTCTTGACAGCCTGCCTCCTCTGCACAAACTCTGCAAACTGAATTCTCACAATGAATCGAATAAATACAATTGCCTCGTTTGCACATGCTCATAAGCATATCCACTGCATGTGTGAACAAATCACAACTGATAGCCAAACTGTCCCTTTCACCTGTTATCTCAACTGGTGTCCATTGGAACTAACATGCATGTAGTTAACCGTGGT
>ML787717.1:224039-249183 GCA_009831015.1 Picea engelmannii
TGGGGTGTTTCTGTGTACCCCACAAATATCCCAACTTCAGCAGTCGGTTCCAGCTTCTTCCTGGCATCCTTGTTTACATGTACATAAACAGATGAACCAAAAATTTTCAAATGAGAAACATCAGGTTTCTTACCAGTAAAAGCGTCTTCAGGTGTACTCATGCCAAGTACTCTATGAGGACAACGGTTCTGCACATAAACCGCATTATTGCATTCTTCTGCCCACAAATGCAATGGTAGGCCCTGATCATGCAACATCGCTCGTGCTGCACCCACGATCATTCTGTTCTTTCTCTCTGCGACCCCATTTTGCTGTGGGTTATGAGGTGCTATGAGTTCTCCTCGAATTCCTTCTCTGCTGCAGAATTCTTTGAATTCATTAGAGATGTATTCTCCACCATTATCGCTCCTTAGAGCCTTCACTTGCTTCCCCGACGCTTTCTCCACCAATGCTTTAAACTCACAGAACTTTTAGAATGTTTGATCCTTCTTCTGCATGAAGAATATCCAGCATTTACAAAAAAAGTCATCAACAAAAATAACATAATACCTATGTTTTGTTGTTGAAGAAACCAAGAATGGTCCACACACATCCGTGTGAACTCTCTCCAGGATTACCGAAGCACGACTCTCCTTTTCATGAAAGGTGGAATTTACATACTTCCCCAGGGTGCACCCCTTGCACTGATCTGACTGAGCAAGTGTTCCCCTTGGAAGTCCAGTAGATATTTTTTGCATGATCTTCAAGGCTCCATGATGAACATGGCCCATCTCTTGTGCCATAATTCACCCTCATCCCGTCTCACCACTGTTTCTACCTTGCCTATCATGGCACTGCAACCATCTACCTGCAGCATATAGATATTCTTAACTTGAATCCCTATCTTCTTGACTTGACCTGTTGCTTTATGTCGCAGGTAGGCTCTACCACTACTAAAAACAACATCATAGCCTTTGTCCTCCAACATTGCGACTGAGACCAAGTTTTTCTTCAAACTTGGAACATGCATAACATTTTTCAATTGAAATGGTTTACCTGACTCCCTCTGCAAGGTAATGGTACCAATACCATTTGCACTGAATTTTCCATCATCCCCATTTCTATATGCATTCTGAGATATTTCTCCTCCAAGTCAATGAAAGACTCTTTATCTCCCATCATGTGGAAGGAAGCACCACTATCCAAATACCACACTGATACCAATGCACTTGATTCCATGCATGCGATCAAAGTGAATTCAAGCTCAAATTGTGACACAAGAGCCTCACCAGTTGCAGCTCTAGAAACCATCTTGTTCTTCTTCTTCTGTGGACAGTTAGTAGCGAGATGCCCACGTTCGTGACAGTGAAAACACTTCACTTTGGACAAATCCATCTTCTTGACTTTAGACTCGGAATTTGATTGGAATTTCTTCCCTTTCCTTTTCCTTGCCTTGGAATTCAAAGCACAATCCTCTTCATCATCACACTTTGATGAAGATCCATCTCTGGTGTTCCGCCTAAACTCCTCTTGCACCAGATCCGACGATAGTCGTTCCCAATCTGGTAATTTTTCCCTTCCATTGATAGAGTCTTGATAACTGTGCCAACTCTTAGGAAGCCCTAGGAGTTCCAAGCTCACCAAATCATCGACAGCGACTGTTATTCCCACACTTCCAATCTCATCCTGACGTTAAACAAACTTTGTGAGATATTTTGGAATAGTGTCGCCTTTCTCCATCTTAATCTTCCTGAGTTTATCTTTGAGCACCAATTTCCTATGGTTTCTACTGTTTTGGAACAGATCTGTCAAAACCTTCCACATTGCATATGGTGTGGTTTTCCCATGGAGACTTGAGACAATGTGGTCTCGTACTCCCTCCAACAAAATCCTCCTCGCCTTCACCACTTTCTTTTGCCATGCATCAAGATTTGCAGTGTCTGTCACATCTGGCTTAGGAACATCTGCGTCAATGTAACCCTTCAAGACATTGTCTTCAAGCACTGCCTCCATCCTGTCCTTCCATGCAATGTAGTTAGAGCTTCCCTCGAGTGCATACTCCAACCTCAAGCCATTAAAAGACATTTCAATCTTGAATCAAGTGTCGCACCAAGAAAATATTGCAAATTTGAATGTTATCCAACCCAAAACTCAACCCCTTCACTTTCCCCTTGCCCTGGGAGGTTCACACCCCACCTGAGAGCAACCTAAGGGAAGTTCGCACCCTGCCTATGTATAGCATGTGAACTTGCCTGTCAAGTTCGCACCCTGCTAGTGTATTTACCTGCGAGAATGCCCTGGAAGTTCGCACCCTGCTCCACTGTTAGGGTGAGGGAAGTTCGCACCCTGCTAGTGTATTTGCCTACGAGAATTCCAATGAAGTTCGCACCCTGCGTTTGTCTAGGGTGCGAGAATTTTTTTTCTTGAAAACACCAGAAGTTTTCAGTACTAGAGTTCGCACCCTGCTAGAGATGGGACCTGCGAGAATGCAATTATGTTCGCACCTCACTTCCATGACTCCGTGGCCTCCGTGGCTCTGATACCATGTAGAAATTTCGATACAAATTAATGTATTCCTGCGATTCTCCTGATCTAACAAGTTCCGCTATTGTTAAATATAGAATCGCCTCTACTATTACTTTTGTGGAAGAAATTTAAACCACAATCACAACCATAAGCACAAAGTAAAATATCAATAACACATAACACAATAAGTTTTACCGGGAAAGCGTAAAGCTAAAAACCCCACTATCATATATTATATATATCATGAATCATGAAACAATCTCATACAAAACTCTAATCCAAGAGTTCTCAGTACAATACAATCATCTCACACTGTCATACACAAATTAGCAAATACATGCGCCAATTCCTGTGTCTAGACAGCCTACCTCCTCTGCACAAACTCTGCAAACCGAATTCTCACAATGAATCGAATGAATACAATTGCCTCGTTTGCACATGCTCATAAGCATATCCACTGCATGTGTGAACAAATCACAACTGATAGCCAAACTGTCCCTTTCACCTATTATCTCAACTGGTGTCCATTGGAACTAACATGCATGTAGTTAACCGTGGCGAATCTTCAGTTGCATGTGAGTTAACTGATTGTGAATTAATGAATAATTAATTCACTGAACTCACACTAATAAAACTAAGCTTAACTCACTTAACTACACTTGTAATTCTGTTACAATTCCAAATCACTCAGTTATGAATGAGATAATAGATTAATATTTATTTTCTAATTTAATTAAGGGAAAACTAAATTAGACACATGTTTCTTGTTGACTTTTCAACAAAAGGGACAAATCACTCGACAATATTTTCATTTTTTATAAAAGAATTCTAAAAATATCTTAACTAAGACTCATGACCTTTCAAGTCCAATTTAATGAGTGTGAAAGGGACAAATCACTCGGCAATCTTTTCATTTTTTGAATGAGTCGAAAAAGAGATTAACTCAAAATCGTTAGGAATATTCTAGGCATAAATCCATGGGGGAGGCCAAGGCTCCCGTGTGGACCTTCTGTGGAATGTCGGTATCTTACGAAGAACCAAGCCAAGCTTGGGAAGACCCAAAGATATCCAAGTCAAGGAGGGAAAAGTGCTAACAGAGGTTATCGTCCCCGTTTTATATCGAATAACATCTCTTTCTGGAAAATACATAGGCAGAGGCATTGGATACCCCACTCGACCATCCCAATCAAAGGGAACCTCATCAAGACTTGGAGGGAGAGAACTCAGGAAGAGTAAAACTCTCTCTAGTTCAGAAGGTGAAGTAATAGAAATGCTAAGGACATGGCATAGAAGGTATAGAACCAGAACCAGAAGAGTAGGATAGAACAAAAATTGCATTGGCACGGCTGCTTCCTTAGACTTGTCACTCTCTAAGAGAAGAGTGGGATTGATCGAATATTGCATCAATACGACCACTTCCTCAACCATTGGTTGAATAGGATGTGAGACAATAAGGTCAAGAGGCGCATCACCCCAAAAAATAGGAGTGTTGTCAGTTGAATATTGCATCGACACAATCATTGGTTGAACAATATGCGATACAACAAGGTCAAGAGACGCATCACTCCCGAGCATAAGAGAGGTGTTGGTCGAAGATTGCATCAACATGACCACATGTTGAACGGGATGTGAGACAACAAGGTCAAAGGACGCATCAACCCCCAAAGGAAAATGGGTGCCAGTCGAAGATTGCATCGGTGTGACTGTTGTATCAACCAAAGAAGGAACATAGTGTTGTGAAACCATATATGCCTCAGAACTCGAAGGGCCCTTAGGTGAGCCCCACGCTTCTAGTATCCCAGCAGTAACAGGACACAAACGAGTAAGGTGACTTCCTTCACAAGTCCTGCAAAGGAATCTAGGATTATGTTTGAGACGTCTAGGCTTCTCAATCATATGAATGCCCCCATCATGACTTGCAGTGGCTAGTGACATGCTTCTAGCATGACTTGCAGAGGCTAGTAGAAAATATCCAACATGACTAGCAGAGGTTGGTGATGAATCCTCAACATGACTAGTAGAGGTTGGTGGTGGATCCCCAACATGACTAGCAGAGGTTGGCGATGTAGGTGCAGTGTGACTAGCAGTGACCATACATGTGCCCCTAGCATGACTTGCAGCGACTGGTTGCAGGTCTTCAACATGACTCGCAGAGGTTGTCGATCAATTTCCAACATGACTAGAAGAGGTTAGTGATAGAATGCCAGTATGACATGCAGTGACTAGACTTGTGCCCCCAACATGACTTGCAGTGGTTGGTTGCAGGTGTTCAAAATGATTTTCATAGGTTGTCGACCAATCTCCAACATGACTAGCAGAGGTTGGTGATACAATGTCAGTATGACACGCAGTGACTAGACTTGTGGCGGTAGTAGATTGCGGCATTTGAGACCAAGGTCGAAGGAAAGATTGGTTCTGAGAAATTGCAGGCCAAGAAGGATCCTGGTTTACACTTTGTCCATGTCCGACATCATAGTATCCTCCTCCATACTGGTTCATAAAGGGTTGTAAGGGCATCGACATTGAGGAATTCGCTTGCGAAGAGAAAGCGTCATGACAAGGGTTACTTATGTGAGGATATATGTTTCCCCCAGATGAAGGAACTTCATGAAGGGGTTTTCCCATACTACAAAAATAACTTCCTCTGGATGAAACACCAAAGGAAAGATAGGGGTCAGCCATGGGAAAAGTGTTCTTAGGAACCAACATGGCAAAAGAAGGATAAGTGGGCGGAGTTTAATAAGTATAATGATTGCATATTTGGGCACTTACTTCTTTCATAGTGGATTCATAGGAAGGAAGATTCCAACCTCCTACCATAAGATGTGTTTGAAGGATATGACTCCCCCCAAACGAAGAGGGATAAGAAGGAGGCATCATGCCCCTAGACCCAAAACTTGTATTTGCATAAGGAGGCGAGACAGAGTATGGCAAGTGCAAAGACATATCAGACATACCATGAGAAAAATGATCAGATACCCAAGGCATTGACTGAGTACCATAATTCATCATACCCTTATAAAACGCCGATGGATTTCCCCCCATGAACGTCATGGGGGGGGTAGCAGTAAATGAGGGAGCAAAAGGAACTCCACTATCTATGATAACAAATACTCAGCATGAAATCCTATGGTCAACTAATAATCAAAGAGAATACAAAAAATTCAAATGGGCAATATGCATGCAAACAGGCTAAAGTGGCTGAGTGGACTCCCTTGCTAAAGAAGGTATGTCTCATCCAAGAGGGACCTGAGACTCCCTGCTAAAGTTTAGAGGTAATAGAATAAGTTATAGAGGCCCTCGTCAGCTTAACAACCAGTTCGTTAGATCCCCGCAGAGAGGTAATCCTCCATAAAGGTTGTGTGATGTCCGACTGCTATCTGACCCAGGATACAAGCAGAATAACCCCTGCAAGTAACCTATGAGATGCCTAATTCAAGCAACCAATAAACCATTGTATAACTGATGCACATGAGAACATTCATAAGTACAGATCACCGTATGGGTAGGGTAGCAAAGCCTGAAACCTTTAAAGCACCGCCTCTCACATAGGTATGGTTACTAGCAAGATCCCCAAATACGAATAAATCCACATAAATATCTTTGACACTAGGCAAGTATCCATGGGTTATCCCTTCAACTCACTTAGTGTGACCTCGTGATTAACTCCAGTGTGAGCAGAGCCTCCTGATATTACCATTTGTACAATGGAATTCTCAACTCCCTGTCTCAAACACATATGTTGATTTAATTGCCTTGGAGAAGTTTACTCACAAAATCCTATTCCAAGGCACTAAATCCTAGACTAGTTTGTGCACCCTAAAAATAAAATCGTGACTAATCAAATTTAGTTTAAAGCGTAAATTTTATTGGCCTTGATTACTCAAAAGGGTATGGAAGCTAAACTCATGATGTTATGAATCTACAAAACATAAATATGAATATAATGCAAAGTCTAGCTTTAACTTTTCAATGAATGATATGCTAATAAAAACAGTGCAATTTTCAATTTCAACTCTGCAATTCAGAAGTAAAATGCAATCTTTCACTAAATGTACTAAGCTAATGATAAAGGTTCAAAGACAAAAACATTAACCAATGCAAAATGCCTATTTTTTTGTATTTGTAATATATTAAAGAGAAAATGCATGGACTGAAAAGCAACCTGATATATAAATTCTACTGTGTATAAACATAATAAATCAAGTAGAATATCAAGCAGCCAAGAAAACATCCCAGGGTTCAAGCACAAACCAAAAAATGAAAAACAATGAGAAAGACTACACCCATAAATTCAACTCCCAACGGGCTTCTTGTCAACCCAGAGAAACTCAACAGGCACCAGAGAGACCTAAGAAGGCTCAACAATAATCAAATCTCACCCAACAATCACTAAACCAAGCAAAAAAGCAAAGGGAAGTGGTATACATGACTATTCAGGAGAACAAGGCGTATATACGCATCCTGCAGTGAGACAGCAAGTGGGTATATGCGACTGTCAGGGAAAAAGGAGCGTATATGCTTTAAAACAAGGCCAGTCAAAGGCAAGAAGGATGGAAACCTAGACCCGGAGTGAACAGAATCTGTCAAGCAGTGATACGACAAGAAACACAAAGGAAAAAGAGAAATGCAAGAAGAAAAAGTACTTCAACCCTTAGAAGGAATATCTCTCCCGAGTGGAATCACCATTTCTATTATGAGGGAAAAAATCTATATGGCCAAGGGTAAACCACAACAGACAGGTATGACTGCAGAAATCAACTCGATTCCAACATATGCTATATAAACTAATGTGAAAGATAAGAAAGAGGCCTACCTTCATCCAACATTTGATGATGTTCCACCGTTGAGCACTTCGACCCAAAGCTTTATACCTACGATAAGTTCTTAACAAACGAGCAAAGAAACTATATAATGATGATATAAAGGGGTTAGCACATTAGATAGCATAATCCATTAATGAAAATTACAAACATACCCATAGATAATAATCATACATTTGCAATATACCAATAGGACGGTAAAGGAGTATTTCTATTAATAATTGATCAGTAGAAGTGACAACATTACAAACTTCCATGTCGGCATGGTTTGAAACCAAGAAACCAAGTTCCTTCCAACTTGGCCTCCACCACTTCAATCCTCCACCAAAGGCAAGCTCATAGGAGAGAGTCAATGAGGTTTTCTCAAGAATAGGGAAAGAGCTTGGGGGATGAACACTATGTTTAGACTTGAGGGACAAAGGGATGTAGACTCCATATGAAGTAATTTCTCCAGAGTAACTTTGCTCTCAAAGTTGAATGCTTTCTCCTTTTTTCCATAGTTCGGAATTGTGCTTTTATAGACTTCAGAGTGCAACCAAAGGGCTGAGTTGGAACGTTTTGAGTATATGGAAGGCCAAGGATCGGAGATCTCATGTCGTGACATGGGAACCCAACTTCATTTTTGTATTTTCTAGCACAAATCCCGATGTACGCAGGCTGTAGTGGAGCAGCCAGCATATATGCATCTTTCATAGCTGATAGGGAGCGTATATGTGGAAAAATGTATATTTTTGGCTCTGGATTCATCAAAAAGGGATGACAAGTCTGCATAGGGAAATGGGAAAAGTCCCTCTCTGTAAGATAATAATGGTGAGGCAAATATTGCTATAACAATTATTGACTGCAAAGATAATTTTCTCAGTTAGGCACATGCAATGGGTGTCTAATTTAGTCCCTGTAAGGAAGAAAAATGGTGAAATTCGACTATGTGTCGATTTTCAGAACTTAAACCGAGCATCTGATAAAGAAAAATACCTTGTTCCTCCAATGGAACAAGTCTTACAACAAGTGTCTGGTTCCAAAATTCTCTTCTAGATAGTTTTTTGGGATACAACCAAGTCCTTATGTCTCCCTCACACCAGCTTAAAACCACCTTTCATATCCCATGAGGCACTTATGCCTACAGGAAAATTCCTTTCGGACTGATAAACGTCGGTGCCACTTTCCAGAGAGAAATGGATATTTCTTTCCATGGCCTCATTAACCAATCAGTCGTGGTCTATCTTGATGATTTCACTGTCTTCTCTAAAAACAATAAATATCACTTGTCTCAGCTCAGGGTTGTCCTGGAACGATGTCACAAGTTCGCCATATCTCTCAACCCTAAGAAATCGGTCTTTGCAGTAGAGAAAGGAAAACTCCTTAGGTTTATAGTGTCTAAGGATGGAATGATTATTGACCCTGAAATAACCTAAGATATTGCTAAACTTCCCCCTCCTTCCTCCTAAAAATCCATGCAGTCCTTTTTAGGCAAGATTAATTTCGTCAGAAGGTTTGTCCCAAGCTTCTCGGAAATGGTTAGACCATTACAAAATTTAATTAAAAAAGATGTTTTGTATCATTGGGGACCACAAGAAAGTCGGGATTTTCAATCAATTAGAAAAGAAATAATAGAATCCCCGTCCTTGATGAGTCCCGATTTTTCTCAGGATTTCATTCTTTACACGTTTTCTTCTGACCGATCTTATGTTGTTGTACTTACACAAAAAAACGTTGAAAGAAATGAAATACCCATTTACTTCATGAGCTCATATTTTAAAAGAGCAGAGCTTAACTATCCAACAGTATATCAGCAGGCATATGTTTTTTTCAAAGCAATGAAACACTTCCGATCTTACCTGTTGAAATCCATAACCAAGGTTATTGTTCCTTACCCTGCTGTGAGAAACCTGTCAGTACAAAAAGAGCTAGGTGAGAAAAGGGAAAATTGGATGACTTTGTTATAGGAATATGACCTCAAAATAACCCCTGCATGGATTGTTAGAGGTCAAGGCCTGTGTAAACTAGTGGTTGATTCAGTTGAAGAACAAGAAATTCAAATAAACACCTCAACTGTGAATCAACATAATGAAAAATAGATCAGTTGTGCACAAGCTACTGCCAATTCTTGGTATGAGAACATTAAATTTTATTTAACACATGGATCTACGCCCTACAATCTTGATCCTAAAAATAGAAGAGCACTTAGGCTTAAGTTTTCATCTTTCTAGTTAATAAACGATGTATTATTTCGAAAGAACTTTGATGGTGTTCTTATGTGTTGTTTAGAAAAGGAAGAGTCGGAAAAAGTACTATCTAAACTTCATGCAGGTGAAGCTGGTGGTCACTTCGGTGGAGATACCACCACCCACAAAGTGCTAAGATATGGGTACTATTGGACTACCTTGTTTAAATATTCCCATACGCTATGTCGTAAATGCATAATCTGCCAAAAGGCTGCATGACAGGTGAAAAAGGCAGCATTCCCTTTGCAACCTGTTACTGTAGATTCACCTTTTTAGCAATGGGGCCTTGACATCATAGGAACAATTAATTCCTCTTCTTCATAGTAGCACAAGTATATCCTTACAACAATGGATTATTTTACTAGATGGTTCAAAGTTGTAACTTTTAAAGTGGTGAACACAAATCAAGTATTATCGTTCCTTAACTCCCATATCATCACTCAATTCAGAATTCCTGAATGTCTGGTTCTTGATAACGCCTCTTACTTTTCGTCCCTTGACATGAAATTTTTTCCTTTGGAAAAATGGATTAAACTGAAGTATTCTGCAAGCTACTACCCTCAAGGAAATGGCCTAGTAGAATCAACAAACAAAAATTTAATCAAGATTATTAAAAGGACAGTTTTAGAAAATCACAAGAAGTAGCACAATGCACTATATAAAGCACTTTGGGATGATAGGGTAACTCCAAAATCCTTTGTTGGTAATTCCCATTTCTTCCTTGTCTACAAAAGAGAAGTAATTCTCCCCCCACATGTCTTACTTCCTTCCCTGCAATGATCGCAGAAAGTTCAAGAAGAGGAGTGCCCTCCTCTAGAAAATCGAATAAATGCCTTATTAAAACTAGAGGAGGTGAGAACACAGGAAAAGAAGAAACTGGATCAACACCAACAAATTGTAAAAATATGGTTTGATTCAAATTCATATTCAGACAAGATTTTGGATGTTGGATATCTGGTTCTCAAATGGGATAAATCCCAGGAGGGTAAGGGGGAACACACCAACTTCCAGAATCTGTGGCTAGGACCATTTGTAATTTCTGAAAAATTGGGTCCCATCTCTTTCTGTATACATAATTTGGAGGGACAACCAGACGCTTTCCTAGTGAATGGTCAGGCCCTCAAGAGGTATTTCACCTGATGATTTATGTTCCACTCTTTTGTAAATATTTTTCAATTTTATTTTTTTTTCTTTTCATTTTGCTTGATTTTGATTTGTTTTCTAAATAATTATGTCTGAGTCACTATCTCATTTGTGGAAGGGAATCAAAATTTTTGTTCATTAGAAGTGGTTGATAACTTCCCAAGCAGCTGAGCAATAAGTGCTAAAACTCAAATCAGCAGAAGTGAATTTTCGTTCAAATCTGTGTTTCTGGTTTCTCCTTCAGATTACAAGTAGACACGATTATCATTAATAAGCTTTTAACATTGTCTCTGTTTTAAGGAAAACAACTCAGTTGTACCTTCCCATCCTCGAGATGGTTTCCTAAAAGAAATCTAAGTGTCCAAAGTATGATGAAGGTCATCAAAAAGGGAAAATGAATTTTTTTTTTTGATCAAAATTTTTATGCTAAACTCTGAGATTTTCAGTATCACCCCACCCTCCTGAATATTATTAGTCCTACAAATTATAAAAAAATTATAGAGGGTTGAAAGCACAATAATGTGTGGGACGTGTATGTTAACACATTGGGACGCTGAATAGGTCTGCTGGCAATGGGTAAATGCATGCATGATACCAAGGCAACTTTGACAGGGTACTGAACAGGCCTGCTGGTAGCAAAGCAATGCCAGGTATATGAAGGTCCTCAAGTATGTTTTTGAAATTGATCAAAGTGAAAAGATGTCCCGTATCATGATTGAATGACTCTTGGATAGGATAGAGGTACTAGAGTGGGTTAAATGACATCCCTGTCAAGGCTATGAACGTCTGCTGGCAACAGTGGCCATGTCAATAGTATCGAAGTCATCTGCATAAACATCGCTACACTCGTAATCTAAGTTAGATTCTGGATTGCATTTTTTTTATAAAGAAATACATCTAATGCTAAACTGTGTTATTTCTGAGTTATGATCAGAATGCTTGACCTGTTGTTAACTGTTTCAAAAAAAATATTTCATCTGACCCCCTGACATGAATTTTCTGGTGATGTAGAGATAATTGTTTCGCCCAGTATGTCGCCATTGTTGGAAGCCACCAATAATTTTTTATTCTTAGTACAATCAAAGTTCCGACGAAGAAAGTTTATCTTTCTGTAGCTGCCATCACCTTTCATTTGTAAATGTTTATGATTTTCAAAACGATGATTGGGTTAAGCTTACCTTATTGAGTTTTTGTTTGCATTTTTCATTTGTTTGGTTTTGTTTTAAATTCATGATTGTAAGCATGAATTTAAATATAAAAATTGGCTTGGTTTCATATCTTTTACCTTAGAAATATCATTTTAAAGGTACTCATATATGGTTTTAACTCAATTCTTATGAGCTTGTTGATAAATCCACTATCAAAATATTTGTAGTATTATGGGTATCATGACTTCATTGGTTCTATAATTAATCAATTGAATTATTTTGTGAAATGGTCGAATGCATTAAACGTTGGCTTAAAATTTGATATGGTTTTCATAAAATCAACAGTCATATCAACCTTCATGTAAATTGGTACAAGCATGTTGTACTTGCATTTTCATTTCACCTTGCTGGCCCGAAATATTAATGAGACCACTCATTATGCGTATGGGGTTTTGTACCCTGTAGGGTTTGGCACTCATCGTGAGAAATGGTTTGGAGTTTTACGAACCCTATGGTTTTCTTTTTCCCTAAATCTCCTATCTGAGTTATGATAACCCCCAGACTCTGCTATTTTTCATGCCATTACAGTTCGCTTAGACTTGTCTCTGCTGCTCACCCGCTGGAAACCTAAACTAATCAGTTGTGATATCTCTTGTACCCTTGTCACCTTGGTAATGGAACCTGTGGTTCGTATCGATCCGAATGAATCCCAAGATTTGTTATCCCATGATGAAGCTATTGATGACCTGAAGGCTCATGGATGGGATGTGTTCCTTAAGAAGTTCGAAGGCTATAATATCTAGGTTGGAAAAGATTTTGCACAAAATTTTGACGGTTTTAGGGCCAAGGTTGGTGATGTACAGTTGGAATTAATAGAGGATTTCATGTGCAGGGCAACAAGACTCCCTTTAAAATGCAAGAGGTCGTTTAGTAATGAAAATATGGAGGACGTCCCATGGAGTTTATTCATGGTTTCCAACAAATCTACTTGTTGTACAAAAGGTATTCCCATTGATTTTCTAAAACCTAGATGGCACAGTCTCCTTCTAATTCTGAAATAGTTTGTCACTTGTGAAGGCCGGTATGGGCTGGTTTTTCTGTACCACATCCGTTTTATTATGAATTTCATAGGGTTTGAGTTGGATATGCCTTTTTACCTGTTGATGAGTCTTTACAAAATGTCTAAGCGCTTTAAGCGATAGGGTATCAATTCGATTATGTTTCACCACGGACTCGTTAAAATCTTATTGGTTTATCACCTGTTGAAAATAGGCGACAATTGGGAGACCTTTCTGAGCACAAATGGCTTCACCCAATTCGATGCTACAGTCAGCCCTCTTTTAATTGTAAACCCTAATTTGGACAAACCAGTGACTGAAAGCCATGTCATTAATTCAATTGACGGCTTAGAATTTATTGAACCAGTTTTTGTTGTTGATGAAACCCCTGTGGATAAAGAATTACCATGTAGGTTTTCACCTAGAATATCTTTGGAATGGGTAATTACCGAATTAAAATAAAAGGATCATCCTGTGCCTATGAACGACTCTAATTTAAATGATAATGATAAATCTGTTGTGAAGAATTTTCGTAAGGGAAAGAAACCACAGAGCACGGATTTAAATTTCAGGAATAAGAATGTTGGTCGTTTGATTTCTAGAAAACTAAGAAATCAAAAGAGTAATCATCTAAGCTCGATCGATCTGATCAAGATCGATGATCGGTGTTCATATCGGGAGATAGACAATTTCTTGGTTCGTGAAGACCCAGAAAATCAGTGCCCCGGGAAAGAGGTTGTTGCCCAAGTTGATAAGTATGACTTTGTGTCTAATTTACCCCCTTATATCAAGGGAAAAGAAGGTTTTTCAGGTATTGGTCATTACCCGGAACAGACCACAGTGACACATGAAGCACCCATTGTTGAATGGTTTCCATGCCAGACTTCCATTTCCCGAGTGCATTGTGATAGATTCCTCGACTAGATAGAGTGTTATTATAGAGATATTCTTCTCTTACAGGCTCAAGTGAAACTCTTGGCTACTTGGAATTCCCTATTGGAACAAGATAACTTTGACTTAAAGGCACACACAGAGAGGGAAAAAAAAATATCCAAGAAGTCCAGGAATATCATAATAAAAAACACAACCAGTTTCAAAGCCATTATAAATTCTGAACTATCAGATCCTTCTTTTACTAATTTAATGGTAAAATTATTTTTGTTTTGATTTTATTCTATTTTGCTATATAAAATCGAAATAGAGAGATTTAATTTGATTTCATTTTCTATTAATAAGACTAGCTACAAAATCTATGATTCTGTACCCAGTCTCTTTTGAATAATAATTAGTGTCATTATCTGAATATCAAATTGGTTTTGTTATCTAGAGGAAATGGATGATTATGATGTTGATTGCATGGAGCAAACACCTTGAATTATACGCTCAATTATTCAGATAGTTTCTTTCTCTTTCTGTTATAAAACTTTGGTTTATTTTTGACAAATTAACTCATGCATGAGTGGTTTTTAGTTTCACTATTTTTGTAATATTATCTAATTTTTCTAGATTCAACTCTATCTTGTATGTTAAGAGAATTTGAATATTGAACTAGTTTAAATAATGTTCACTCATAGTAGTAAAGAATACTCGATTTGGACACATTATGGACATATAAATTTCAAGACTAATATGGAGAATTTGTTCCCTCCTTGGATTTAGACCAACGTGGCACTTACCCATTATGTTTTTCCTTTATCTTATGGAATGTTAATATGTTTATACAGCTTTAGTCTTATCAACATATGATATTTCATATTATTCAACACTTTAATTATGTCTGTAATTTGTTGTTCATATATTACATCTGTGATCAGTATTTCATTTAAATATCATTGATTTATGCTTGATGTTAAATGATGTATTACATGAATGCTTTGTATTAAATTTCTTTTACTATAAGTTTTCATCATTACAAGATCACCAGATCTGTATGTTTATTACTCTACTCTTATATTCTTGCTCCAAACATATCTTTGAGTTTGTTCTAGGAGTGTTAGCACCAGCTTGTACAGGTTTTCCTCACAGGCAGGAAAGCTGAGAGTTTGAATTGCACAGAGACATAAACTCATTAGTTGATTAATCACAAGTTAGTTTACTCGTATTATATTTATTTTTTTAGTTTATTTATCAATGAAATAAGAATAATTTAAATTGGCTTTGACTGTTATTCTATTCTTATTTCAAATTGTGTTTTATTAGTATTCTTTAGTTCTTTAGTTTTTAAATATAAAAAAATATATAAAATGTATTTTCTTTCTTTATCTACTTCATAAACAATTTCGAAAAACATCGATTTCGCAAGACATCCAACAAAGATTGAAAATTGTATATACATTGTTCAAAACCATATGTACATATCCATACTTATATTTTTTGATGTTCATAAATTATTAAATTCGTATCTTTAGTATGGTAGCTTCGTAGATTATTTTCATTTCTTTTATTTTTAGGACTTTAGATGGCCAATGGAGACATTAAACTCGTCAGGTATTTTCATTCCAAATGGATTGGTTTATTTAGAGAACCCTGGTCCAGATTTGACCTTCTAGTTGATGGTGTGTCACTTACACCCGTCAACAAGTTGATAGCCACCATAGTCGAAGATCGTCTGTCAGAAGTATCGGAGAATGTTGAGAATCACAGGTCGTCGATTTTGGAGAAGATATAGGAAGTGAAAAATTCATTGGATCAATTGAAGATAAGGGAAGAACAACAATAGAAGGACAAACCAATGAAGGTTTGGATAGGATTCCCTTCTCAAGAAATAGTGGAGATCATAGCGCAGGGGAGCGCCAATTTTATATTAACACCTGAGATGTTATTTCTTGATGAGGAGATAGCACATAAGCCCTTAAAAGACATTGAGACATTGGACTTGGATTTGCCCAAGATTCCAACAAAGGCACTATATAAATTACAGGTTAGCGTCGCACAGGAGATGAAGTCCAGAGAAATATCTGACGTGATGAATTTACAAATAGCACAAGAGGAGAATATCATACTGAAGGAAGTCATCATCCAAGAAGGGCAGGAGAAAAATATGGCCCATCAAAAAATGGACCATATGGAGAACTAGATACATATAGTATTTCAAGCCATCTCAGACAACACAGAATCCAAGAGCGCGTCTTTGGAAGAGAAGATGAGAAAGATAATGCATAATTTGCAACAATACAAATACCATATCAAGGAAATGGAGGATCGTGCAGTACCTACTACTCCTCCATAAGTCAGAGCACAAAGAGAGAAATATGCGAAAACATCTACAAAGAACATTTCCCGGAACATACATAGAATGACAGAACTGTTGGAAAAGAGAACCCAACTGTGGACACATCTACGAGAGGATGGGATACTACAAGAGATGCAAGGGAAGGAATACAAATTTCATGAAGCAATGGAAAAGGTAAACCAATGACAGAAGACAATGTCACTGCCAGAGAAGATCAAGACTGCTGCAAAAACGAAGAGCCTACAGGCAAATGAAAAAGCGTTATAGGCGCGGAATATAGCAAGACATGTTCACTTGGAGCCCTTGTAGGAGAAGGAAGAACAGCTGGTCATGGAAATTGATGCAGCAAAATTGAGCATAGAGAAAATACGCTTGGAGGGGGGAGAGATATTAAGACCTCCATTCACCGTGCAGGTGGTAGAAGCCATGAAAAAGAAGAGAAACCAAGCTTAGGAGCAATTCCAGTGGATAACAGAGATGTACGACGCACTGGAACAGGAAGTGAAATATGATGAAGTCCATAAGTGACTCGGGATGCGTCATGATGTCAGTGTTGGGGGCCTGTTGGCGTAGGCCAATTTTTGGAAAAATCGAAGAAGTTTTGAGGGAATTAAAGCAGTTTCAGGAAACAAAGGAGCGTGCCGAAAATAAAGAAAAGAAGCCCTGGAAAAAGAGGAAAAGAAACATGTGAGAGGAAAGCATGCAAGGTGTGCATGCAGGAAAACCTAACCACATTAGGGTTAAGGTTTTTGTAAGAGATTGTAATGGCTGATAAGCCAAAAATAAGTATAAATAAGTACCTAAAAGGTCTAGGTCGAGAGTTCCAGAATGTTAGACACTAGATTTTTTCTTGGCTAGGAGAATGACTGTAAGATATTATACCCTTTTGTAACATTTTGAGATGTAGGAGAGTCAAGTAACTAGACCTTGATGGTTAGATTGCAGGCTGAGGATCATGGTGTGATCTAGTCAACCTCACAAAGGTCATAGAGTCTATTTTTGTTTGTATGAATGGAATTGTAGTGTGCATGGAGACGTATATTGTAGAACCATAATAAAAGAGCTTGAGAAGCCAGATCTTTGTGGACATAGCCCGAGAAGGGGTGAACCACGGTAACAACCGTGTTATTTGTTTTGACTGATTTCATGTTTACATTCTGCAAGTAGTTAGTCTATGAATGGATGAATCGATAATTATGTGAGATCTGTGATATGATTATAATGCATGGGTATATTTAGCAGATGAACAAATAGTAAGAATAATAGAAATAACGACTATATAAAGGCCTAAGAAGATTAAATGAAATCCCCTATCCCCACTCTTTCCTAGAATGAAAGCATATGAGCATTGCAGTCACCCATAGAACTATCTCGGGTGAGGCTACACAGTACATCCTATGTCTTGTGTTGCCTTCTCATTTTCCAGGAGGGCCAATAGTTTTAGAGGGATTTTTTGGAAGCTTGCTCAGAACTGAACCTAGGTCAAACAAAGAGTAGGAAGAGATATTAATAATCAACACCAACTACAAGAAAACATATAGTTTTAACTATATGTTGATGCCATGAACTAGATGCATCTACAACATTCTAAAATAAAAATAAAATTCAAATATTAAACTCAAATACAACAACATTTAAATTGTTCTAAGACATAGAGTAAATACACAACAATTTAACTCATATGCAACACAAAGACAAGATATAACACTCATATTTTAAAAATGGTTGTGCAACCAACATCTTGGGACCAACATTCCACCCAAATATATACTTGTTGTTCCAAATTTCAAAAACAAGTCACCCTTGAGTTGGGGCTAGAAATACATAAAATATGGCGATCTCTCATTGTCCACTCACGACTCATAAATCCCACAACCCACTGGTGTTCTCCTATAGATGTCTTGATTTTCAACTAGCTCTCTTCCTCTTGACCTGACCAACTCAAGAAATGTACCCCTTCACTGCTCTCATTCCATTGGGTGTCCCATTCATTTATGAGGGTCTCTCTGGCACAGGTAACCATGAATCTCTCTGCTAGGAAACTCAAGGAAACTCACTGCTAGGAAAACTACCAGGAAAACAACAACAATCACTTGTTGTTGTAGTGAAACTCACACAACAGTCCACTCTTCAAGACTGACAACCTGTCTCTTAAATATTATTCTCCAAATACGCTCCAGAAACGCTCCATAATTCTCCCTCCATGGTTTCTCCAACTCCAAGCTCTTTTTTTTCTCTCCCCTATTGTTCATGCAAAAAATTGAATGTCTAAAAAACTATTGTCATTTCCCATATGAATTTCTCTCCTTTGGGTTGTTTGATTGACTCACACACTTCCCCAAGATCATTGTACTAAAACATCATGCTCCCAATAACTATGGGATGTGACTTCTCACACCCACTCTCTTACATGCATTCAATGATTGAGTTATTCTATACTCAAGGGAAAATTAGAAGTTTAATACATAATGATAATAAAAATTAACGAATGTGAGTTGAGTTAACAAATATGTGTAATTCCCCCTTGGACCCCTCTAAGACATTATCTTATAACCTCCCCTCTCTTGTGGATTAATTCAAACCCCATATCTTCCCATGTCCCCCAACAACTGACATCACACTATATTATTAAAATTCATAAATACAATTTGCATATTACATTGTTTGGTTGTAGCCACACATTGTGTCTACATTAAGCATTAATTAAATGGGGGATCATAGTGGGGATATTACATGGATTTATACAAAAAGGAATTCACTTGTTTGGATGAGCAAGGGAACTTGATAATAGTTCAGGTTATTCCAAGGTCAATATCTATCAAAGAAATTTCAACCTTGCAGTTGAAAATACGCTTCAGGAAAGGATGCCAAATTTATGCAGCCTGTGTGGAAGAGGTAGCTAAGGATAAAGTGTCAAGTATTGAATATCATCCAGTTTTGAAATATTATGAAGATGTATTTAGAGATATATCAGGGTTTCCACCAAAGAGAGATATATATTTCTCCATTAATGTGATTCCTGGAGATACCCTAGTATCCAAGACTCCTTATAGGATGAGTATACCATAGATGAAAGAGTTGCAAATGCATCTTGAAGAAATTTTGAAGGGGTATATATGCCCAAGTATGTCACCTTTGGGTTCCCCAATGTTATTTGTGAAGAATAAGGATGGAACCTTGAGGCTATGAATTGATTTTAGGAAGATGAATAAGGTGACTGTGAAGAAAACGTATCATTTGTCAAGGATAGATGATCTTTTTAATCAATTAAAAGATGCAAAGATATTCTCCAAGATTGACCTCAGGTTAGGCTACCATCGGGTGAGGATTAAAGAATAATATGTCAGCAAGACAACATTTAGAATAAGGTACAATCATTATGAGTTTGTAGTGGTGCCATTTCGATTCTCAAATGCACCAGTTTTCTTCATGTGTATGATGAATGGTATTTTCATACATTACTTTGACAATTTTTTCATTGTCTTCTTGGATGGCATAATTATCTACTCTAAGTCTAAATATGATCATGAGAAATAGTTGAGGATGGTGCTACAAGTATTGAGGGAGCATAGATAGTTGTATACTAAGATGAGAAAGTGCTCATTTTATCAACAAAAAAATTATTATTTCGGCCATATTTTTTCAGAGGAATGGATAGTGGTGGACCCTAAGAATATATAAGCCATTAGATATCTCATAGGTGATATCATTCATGGAACTTACGGGTTTTTATATAAGATTTATTGAAGGATTTTCAAATATTTGACATCCAATCACTTGTGTGAAAAAGAAGGGTGTGAAGTTTGAATGGAACTCTGAATGTGAAGAAATCTTTACACACTTGAAGAATTTATTAACAAGTACACCAATATTGAAGATTGACGATCCAAATGAGAATTTTATCGTGTGCACTAAATCCTGCAAAGAAGAGCTTGGAGGATTCCTTACACAAAATGGGCATGTGATATGCTATGAGTCAAGGAAGTTGAAAGAACATGAGAGATAGTATGTCACACATGATTTAGAATTGGAATCCATAGTTCATGCCTTAAATATGTGGATGTATTGTCTTATGAGGAAAATATTGGAGCTGACGATGGACCATAGTGGTCTAAAATATTTGTTTGGAAAACCAACTTTGAATTCCAAACAAATTAGATGGATAGAATAACTTGTTGATTATGACTTTGATATAAAACATATCAAAGTAAAAGATAACAAAAACATATCAAAGTAAAAGATAAAAAGGTGGTTTATTCTCTCAGTAGGAGAGTACCTGAGATGCATGATACAACCATTAGCATGTACAAATATTATTTAAAACAAAGAATTATGGAAGCTGCAAAATCAAATCAACATTATTTGAAAACAAAAGAAACATTTACAACAAGGTAATTTTAAGCAAAAAATTAAAGATTATGATCTGAGAGAGGATGGAATCCTCATGTACAGGGGCAAGGTATATGTGCATAAATCTCAATATATTGAAAATATAGTTCCGAGGGAAATGCATATTGTTCCTTATGTTGGGAACCTAGGATACCGAAAAACAATTGCAATTGTAAAGAGCCAATAGTTTTTGTCAGGTATGAAGAAAGAGGTGGCTAGTTATATAGCCAAATGTATAGAATGTCAGAAGGTAAAGGCTCATCATAGACATCCAGCTAGATTTATACAACCATTATTAATTCTTGAGTGGGAATGGTACATTGTGACAATTGATTTTATTACCAAGTTTCCTAGAACAATGAAGCAACATGATTCCATCATGATGGTGGTGGATAATCTATAACTAAAACTGTTCATTTTATTCCACTGAAGCTGACTTGCAAGGAATCTAACATTGCACATATTTACATGAGAGAAATTGTGAGGCTACATGGTGTGCCTAAGGTAATTGTTTCTGATAGAGATTCAAAATTCACATCAAATTTATGGTAGGGATTATTTCAAGGATTTGGGACAAATTTGAATTTTAGCACCACATATCACCCAGAATTAGATAGAAGAATAGAGAGAGTCAATCAGGTGATTGAGGATATGCTCAGAATGTATGTGATGGATAAACCATAAAAATTGGAATATTATCTACATTTAGTGAAATTTTCTTATAATAGTGGGTATTAGGAATCTTCAAAGATTAGCCCATTTGAATCATTATCTAGAAGAAAGTGAAACACGACATTGATTTCAGACAACCCAATAGACAGATTAGTGGTTGGGCCAGTGTCGTTCAAAGAAATGGAAGAATAGATGGTGAAAATTAAACAAAAATTAAAAGTTGCACAAGATAGGAAGAAACATTATGTAGACAAAGGCATAACACATAGAGAATTGAAAGTGGGTAAACATGTATTCTTGAAAGTGAAGGATAAGAAGAGTTCGTTGAAATTTGGGAGATCCTAAAGTTGGAAGAACGATATTGTGGACCATTATAAATATTGGAAAGGATTGGTCCCATTGTATACATGCTTGCACTACCTACATCCATGTGCATTCATAATGTATTCAATGTGTCTTTGATTAAAAAGTATGTTCTTGTTGTTAATCATGCAATTGATTGGAATGTGATCTAGGTCAAGAACAAGGGTGAATTCCAAGTCCAGTCGATGTGCATATTGGACAGGAAGGTCAAGGTGCTCTGGAATCAAGCCATCAAGTTCGTAAAAGTACAATGGACCTGGTATGGTCATGATGATGCAATATGGGGGAATGAGGGAAGGGAGCCAACATTGTAAAATGTAATCACTCGAATACATATTAACAAAATACATCACTTTTGCAGACCAAGTCAGATGAAAGAGTATGGGGGACTAGGACTCCACAACAAGGAAAGGGGGATTGTTGAGAAAGTGTTATATTATTTGCACGATTAGTTGTAGCATCTATTACATTGCACCGGGCGTGCATCAGGGTTTGAGGGGGGGTTACAGGGGGGTGATATCCCCCCTGTGCGGGGGTTCAGGGGAAGAGCCCCCGATAAAAAAAAAAATTCTTCAAGCAATTGTCACATTTTTACCTCATTTTTCATGTCACCTCAATTTTTGTGTCCATTGTTGGGCGTTTTTTTGGCACATGTTTTTTTGTCAATGGTTTTATATTTCTGATTAAGGAATTATGTTTGTTGACTAATCCAAGTCATTGGGTTATGTTGGATGCACCAACCACACTAAGAGGGGGGGTGAATTAGTGTGTGGACTTTTACAACTTTTCTCACTTAAAATTAGCAGTTATTTCAAAACATAATTTTACACATCATCATTATAAGATTTTATGTAGCCATTCACCAATAACATCCATCAATAATTAAGACAAATCAATTAATAAGCACAATGAACACAAGAGACGCCATATGTCTATATAATATTTTGTATTATTTTATATATGTGACTACAATCACGAGGGTTTTATTAGCACCAACTGAAGTAAGGATCATCGAATCCAAGGAGAGAACCAACTCTCAAGCAAGACTCAGCTTGCTGATAAAATATAATCTATCCAACTAGAATTGATCTAGTAGTACAACCAACCCAAATACAAGTCATCCAGTTATTGTATCTACTCTATCTCATGATCAAAGGTCTACAACCAATGCTCATCACTAGAATTAATCTTCCCTTGAATTTCTCCCTTCTTCACTTCATCTTCTCTTTGAAATTTGCACCTTCTTCACTTCATCTTCTCTCTGAAATTCACACCTTGAATGTGCAAAAGGATCACCAATATCAAGTTCATATCCACTTATTCACTCACCCTCACACCTTAAAAATGAACTAGGCATAGTTGTATTTATACTCTTTCATGCTCAACTCTAGTTTAGTTTTAGGGCCCACTTGTGCCACAAGTTACAACTAGCTTGACCACTTTCAACAACTTTGGGACCAATGCATAACCACCATTGACCATCATTCTGGGTCTTAAAATTTAAACCTGGCATACCACCTATCACCAGAAAGGGCACAATGAGTACTAACCTTCATATTATTTCAACAACCCTTTGACCTATTTTTCATAAATAGATCATATGATGGATCGATTTCCTTTGTCTCTACAAATGTTGTAGAAATCAAATTATGTAGAGGCGCTTCCTTCAAACCATTTACATGTGACCATATGTGCACCATGGGCTTATTAATTTAACTGATGTTCCCAGTGCCTCATGTTTTATGTGTTCGTAACCCGTGACTGGAGGCTGGAACCTAGTCCTTCAAACTTCGGACTTCGGGTGATTTCTCTCTTACAATCATCCAATCTTCTGGAGTTTCAACTTCCTGAAGTGGTCACCTCTCACAAGAGTTGATCCAATGGTTGGCGTGATTCCCAGAACCAAATAAATAGTCTAGGTTCAATCCTTACTTATCCTTCCATTGCTTAATCCAGTGGCTATGACTTAATCAAAGGTTGAGATGAACGGTCATTATTTATTTCGGGACATCAGGACTTTGGTGCTTCGGAGGTTTAGGTAATTGATGCGCCAATTTTCACTGGAATTGGTCAGCGTCAAAGTGGTCATCATGCAAGTGCTTACATTATATTTCATGTTAGAACTAGGAGGATCTTAGATGAATGACAAGCATTAAATTCAGCCTTCGGTGCTTTGAGCAGTTGCTAGTGGTAGAAACCGGTTTCCCCTGAAGGACATACTCCCAGAGTGACATAACGTTCTGACATCACTGTTGACTTGGCATTGGCCAAGTGGTTGCGACGTGTCACTTATATTTGTGACTTACGTATACCTAAAATTCCAACTGGACCTTGACACTTGTCACCATTTGATTCCACCATGTGTCCTTGCTGACGTGGTCTTACTAACATGGATCTCCTGATGTGTCACTTTTCCTCCTTCTGGATATAACAATCGTAGGTTCATCTGAATCCTTGATCCAATGACTATGATCAGTTCTAGATCAATGCTCCAGATTCATTTCAGCCTTCGGGACTTCAGGGTATTTTCTTTTTCCCATTTCCCAATTCTCCCGGAGTGAGATTCCCCGAAGAATAAACCTTGAGTAACTTGGATTCATCTAACGATCCTTTTTTAACCCGAAAATATTTAACACAATCCAACAGTTGTCGAGAATTCAGCTATTTGGGATCTCGGGCCTTTGGACTTGCTTATCCTGTCCTTCCACTTTACTCGATCCAATGATCAGGATATTTCCCGAACTATTTCTTAGATCAGAAGACTAGAGTTTCTTCGTGAATTCGGGCTTCGGTAATTCTGGTTCAATTTGAACTCCTTTTCACTGAAGTGGTCAAATATGAAGTTGAACGTCTCCTTTCCTTTACTTTGAACTGACAGCTCCAATATCTCCACTCCAGATCAACAATTGACGGTAGTTCGATTAATCCAAGACTTCGAGATATTTGTGGTTTACACTGTCCTTCCACTAAACTTGATCAGATGGTCGAGAATTCATCCGATGTCTCTCCTTGATCTAACGACTGGTAGGATTTTGTAACTTTGTTCCTCCACCTTATCTCCAATGTCCCGAAACTTACACTATCCTTCCACTTGACTTTGATCAGTGGCTCTAATTGATCTGATCGTTTTGATTACTCCCTAAAATTATCTCAATGAACAAGATTCTTCCTCAATCCTTCATAAAGGATTCTTATGTGTAGGCTCTGGCTTCTGTGTTATTTAAAATGCACCATCTCTTTTGAGATTTTGAATCATAGGATCACTATTGATCCTATCATGATCAACCGTGATCACGACTTACTTCTGCCACAAGGTGATCTTCCTTTTCTCTAATTACTATACGTGTTTGATTCATGTTTCCATCAATGACAACACACAATCAATAATTCCAATAGGTTAGGGTTTTGGATTTCGGGCATCGCGCAAGCCCCACCGCGGGCCTAGCCCAGCTCCCGTGGAAACATATATTATATATATTTTATATATATATAACATATATTATATATGTTATATATATATATATATATATATGAAACATATATAATATATGTTTTATATATAAAAAAAATATAATATATATATATA
>ML787717.1:271507-283312 GCA_009831015.1 Picea engelmannii
GTTGAATGTGTATGTGTTGTCTTCCCTGTAACCTCAGCCTGAGTCTAGATTCCTTGCCTTGGGGTGGAGCTCGGTCCCAGCTCGGGGGTGACCTACTGTTGAGCTGATGAACAGTGTGGTCTAAGGCTAGGAGGTTCGTGGAAAGCCTGCACCTGGTTGGTGAATGCTACAGCAAATAAAAGATAAGTAATCTGAATTATGTTTTGAGCATGTTTTGGCACGACTGTGCTGTATATATTATCATGTTTTCCGCTGTGTAAATGAATTAATGATGAATGCTATGACTGGATTAATTATAGCAGTAACCATATGTTTTACTCTGAGAATTAAGTGTGTTTAATTCTGGTTAAATGCATGTGCTTATAATTCCTGTACCAATTATTTAAAATTTCATGTATAATGGTAAATTGAGGGGATTGGAAACCTGGGTAGCCAATTGGTACACTACAAATTGGTATCAGAGCAATTGGCACGTTACAAATTGGTATCAGAGCAATTGGCACGTTACAGTGAATCACTTCAGAGTATTTGGAAGCAAATTCTACATCAAAAGAGAAGATGGAATAATGGGAAATTTTGACTCTCGTGTGGACAAAGGAGTACTTGTTGGTTACTCAAGTACAAGGAAAGCATACAAATGTTACAATCTGATATTGAAAAAAAAAGTTGTGGAAAACATCAATGTAACAATTGATGAAACAGGTGGACGAGAATTAAAGGAAGAAGAAAATGAATCAGTGGAAAAACTTTATGAAGAAGAAGAAGAAGATGAAGAAGAAGTAGAATGGGAAGATGAAGAGGATCAAACAAAAGTAGAAGAGAAAGTTCAGCAAGTGCCTCCAAATACACCTAGCAAACGAGTACAGAAGAATCATCCTTCAGATCATATTATCGAAAACAAGGATGTAGGAGTTAAGACTAGAAGAGGAATCCGTTCACCAGAACAAAAGCACCTAGCACTCTTATCTATGATTCAACCAAACAGTTTTGAAGAGGCCAGCAAGGATGAATTCTGAAATAAGGCCATGGATGAAGAATTTGATCAAATAGAGAAGAATGACACTTGGGAATTGATTCCAATACCAAAGAATAAGAATGTGATTGGAACAAAGTGGGTTTTCAGAAATAAATTGAATGAAGATGGACAAGTTACAAGGAACAAAGCTAGATTGGTATGTAAAGGATATGCATAGGTTGAAGAAGTCGACTTTGAAGAGACATTTGACCCAGTTACCATAATTGAAGCAATCTGATTTCTCTTATCTTATGCATGCTCCAAGAATATTAAAGTGTATCAAATGGACATGAAATCAACTTTTTTGAATGGGGAACTTGAAGAAGAAGTCTACATTGAACAACTAGAAGGATTTCAGTTGTTAGAGAATGCAGATTATGTGTGTAAATTGAAGAAGACCTTGTATGATCTAAAAAAATCTCTTAGAGCATGGTACTCTAAACTGGATAAATATCTACAGTAGGAAGGGTTAAGAAAAGGAAGTGCAGACATCAACCTCTACATCAAGGTAAATGAAGATGGTATTTTATTAATTGAATTTTATGATGATGATATTATTTTTGGAAGTATTGATGACAGGTTAAGACAAAAATTTACAAAGGATATGCAGAATGAATTTGAAATGTCATTACTTGGATAACTATCCTTATTTCTGGGTCTTCAGATACGCCAAAGAAACCAAGGAATTTGCATTTATCAAAATAAGTATATCAAAGAAATCCTAAAGAGGTTCATAATGGAAGATTGCAAACCTGTTACCACTTCTATGCAAACCAGTTGCAAGTTGAGGAAAGATGATGATTCAAAGTCTACAGGCCAGAGGTAATACAAGTCAATAATTGGTAGCTTACTATATGTGAAAGCATCCAGACCAGATGTAATGCAAGTAATTAGACAGGTGGCATGATTTTAAGCAACACCAAAGGAATCACATGTGTTAGCAGTGAAGAGGATTTTCAAATATCTCAAAGGAACATGAGATTTTGGATTATGGTATCCAAAAGGAAAGGATCTATCACTTACTGCCCACACAGATGCATATTGGGCAGGTTGCATTGATGATCGATGAAGCACCAGTGGAGCAGCGTTCTACTTGGGTGAGTGTTTAGTATCTTGGCTAAGCAAGAAACAATCATCATTATCGTTATCTACAGCCGAAGTAGAGTATATTGTAGCAGCAGGATGTTGTACTCAGGTTCTATGGATGAAACAAACTTTGATAGATATACAGGTTGAGTATGATGAGCCCATTCCAATCTATTTTGATAATACAAGTGCCATCAATATCTCAAAGAACCTGGTGATGCACTCCAAAACAAAGCACATTCCAATAAAGTATCACTTTCTACGGGAACAGGTTGCAGAGAAGAACATTAGAGTTGAATATGTGAGCACAAAATAACAAGTGGAAGACATCTTTACAAAACCGCTTCCAAGGGAATCCTTTGAGTATCTTCGCTAGAGACTTAGAGTAATTTCTACTCCAAAATGAATGTTTTTGAATGCTTATCTTATATGTCTTAGATTTACATGAGGAAGCACCATAAAGAGGACAGTTCAGGTTGGGAGATCAGTTTCAAGAAGAGTTCAGTCAGGGGGAGCATCCCTGGATGGAAAGATACCTTTTCCATTGATGTCAAAGGGGGAGAGATTTATCAGATGTAGAGGTAAATGCTTGGAGAAAGAGCACAAAGGCATGGTTCCAAGGGGAGCGATGGTCAAAGGGGGAGCATGAATTATATGAATTCAGTATCACATCAGAGTGTTTCCATCAATGCCAAAGGGGGATATTGTTGATTATGTGGGTTGGTTTTCATTGATGTCAACCCTTGAAGAAAGTCTAGTAGCAAATTTCGGTTAGCACAAAGGTTTGGGTAATGGAACCAAGTTTGTTTGATGTATAATGGTATGAGTTTTAATATATTTTAAGGTAAGACTATTCTATATGGATAGTACATGTCATTCCATTTCCGATGGTATGTGGAATGTCACATAACTCCTCACGGTTAGAGAGTTATGGCCATGTGAAGTTGGAGAACCCTCATGAGTCATCTAGAAGCCCCAAAAGGTCAAGGTAGTCAAAGTGGTTGAAAAGAAGAAATTATTTAAATAATAAAGTGAAGTGATGAGTGTACTATAAGTCAAAGTGGATACCAAATAAATTATTTAAATAATAAATTCATTGGAGAAATTACTAAGTGGACACGTGGTTAGAAGTGGGTTAGCCCTAAAATAAGGAAAGTGGTTTAAGATGGTTAGAAGGTAAATAATAAAGTGAAGTGATGAGTGTACTATAAGTCAAAGTGAATACAAAATAAATTGTTTAAATAAAAAAATTAATCGAGAATTTACTAAGTGGAAAAATGGTTAGAAGTGGGTTAGCCCTAAAATAAGGAAAGTGGTTTAAGATGGTTAGAAGGTAACCGCTTGAGGAAGCTACATAAAAGTATAAATAAGAGGAAAGGGTCTCTCATTTAATCACAATTGAGCATATTGAATATATACAAGTGACTGAGGTAACCAAAGGATATCTAAGGAGAATTTCAGAGGGAAGGTGAAGTAAAGAAGGCTGAAATTCAAGGGAGGATAAATTCTTTTGATGATGCTTTCTAAGGTATGTTATTTACAGGTCATCTCACCATTTGCGCAATAAAAAATTTTATAGAATGATTCAGATTGCGAGATCTAGAGGTTGTTGAGGAAACATATCCAAGTAGTTTTGATATACATTTCAGCTTATGGTTTGTTGTATTTTTGGAGTTACACTCCGTGGAAAATAGGGTTTCTGGCTAGTCCTGAAACTAGTCTAAAATAGGTATTTCGGGTAAAAACGTCATAACTTGTTCATAACATATCCAAATTCAGTAAGACCAAATTTACTGGTTAGAATACATTCTTTAGTATTCTCTGTACCATTTTCATATCCATAAAACAAATATTCTGTACGGGGCACTCTCTACAATTTATCTCTCTAGAATAAGCCAGAATTCAACAAGGTATGCCATTTTTCCTATAAATCCTTTTCTGAGAGATTTCAAGTAGTGAAACCTAGAGGAATTGCACAAAAGATACTAAAGAACATTGTATACTACTTTCATACATTTATTCATCACAAGTACATAGTTATGACTATTTCAAGTTAGGCTTGTTGACTAATCCAAAATTAGTCATGTGAGACTAAAGTAAAGTTTGATGAAAATGCTAGTCTCTTGTTGTTAAAGTTAAGGAAGGTTTGAAGGTATGTAATCATATACACCAGGTCTATTACAGATTTACAAATCAGATTTGGATGATGAAATTGATGAGGGCTTTCGGTTGAGGTATGTTACAGATAGAGGTTGTATAATAGTGAGGTTGTGGCACATGGTTTATGGTATTGGGTTTATGAATAGAGTGATGAATTGTTAGATAAATTTTGATGGTTATATTGGTATATGGTTGAGGTACATGTTGGGTACATGGTTGATACAAGTAGTTGATGAGTTGGCACATACATGAGGTGTATAGTTGATGATGTTGGTACATCTTGATGAGTCATAGTTTATGTGTATTTGATACATGATTGGTACATATTTGGTGCATGGTTGATGCACTCATTGATGGTACAGGTTGAGGTACAGGTTGGTGCATGGTTGATGCACTTGTTTATGGTACAGGTTGATTACAGGTTGTTTGGTACACATTGTTATAGGTTGTTTGGTGTAGGTTGATTGGTACAAGTTTACAACAGTATATCTCACAATGATAGTGTGACAGTGGTTCCATCATTGTACTTCTATGTCGGGGCGGTTGGACTGGCAAGGATAGGTGATTGTATCCACCTTCTGATTGTATCCAGAGAACATAGGGGGTTGTAGCCTCATTCTGGTTGTAGCCAGAGAATTGGGAAGTTGGAGCTTCCCTCAGGTTGTATCCTGAGAAACTAGGGGGTTGGAGCCTCCTTCCAGTTGTAGCTGAAAAACAAAGGAAGTTGGTGCTTCCAATGAGTGTAATTCTTAAATACATATAAGAAAAAAAAATCGTGGTTTTCTCCCGCTTTGGGTTTCCACGTAAAAACAGTGGTGTATTGTGTATGTGTATGATTGCTCATTTGTTCATTGTTTATTTACTCTGCAACTATTGTATGATAATGCTACATTGATATAAAACTTTCATTTTGTGGTTAAAAAATGATTAAATCGCTCTATTAATGATTCACCCCCGCTCTCATTAATCCAACAAAATCTTTTCTTCCAGCTCTTTGATCCTTGCCTCTTTCTTTGTATTTTTTTGGCACAATCTTCATATGTTGTCCACATAAGCATTTATAAATGCGGAGCCAGCCCTAGTTATTACTACAATATCTTCTCTAACATCTCCCGTCACGAGAACATGGGCGACAACCGATATTAGTACTCCTTCTGTGACCGACACTTTCTTCACCTTCTCCTACACAATCCTACATGTCTTGTTGTCCTGGGTGAAGCTCCTTAAGTTCAGTACTTTGCTTGGTTGAAATGGCTCCCAGAGCCCAAGTCCTAAGCCATGGCCTCATAGATATGTTTCTACACCAGTGACAGACATTTCCAGAATGTCTGTTTCCATGGGATGTGTGTCCCCCTTTCTGTCTTCCATGTCTATTCATTGCCTTTCTTCTTCAACAGCTTTGTTGGTTGCCTCTTTAGCTTCCTTTTCAATTTTTTTCATTGTTACTTTTGCCGTTATTTCCTTTTCTGATTGTTCCTTTTGTTCTTACTCTGTTGTGTCTTTTTCCTCTGCTTCAACTTTAGCTTTGGCCTTGTCGACCTCAATATTTCGTTTCTTCTTTACCGCGTCATTTTTTTTTTTCAAAACCTTCTCTTTGTCTCTCCTCTTTTTGTCAACCATTACTTCTTCTTCTTCCTTTGTATATCCTGAGTGTGTTGAGATGGAAATGGGGGAAGATCACTCAAATTATTCTTGGCTTCCTCTCTCACTTTTTCTTCATCTGTGATCCTTCCTCTCAGCTGGCCATGCATGTTGAATATGATGTCATCATACGTACAGGTGTTCTGGTGTACTTCTTCTTCTTCCCAAATCTCAGTGGTATACTCCCAAGATAGATCGATCTTGTTGAAATTCTCTCTAACCGTGTTTTTGGGATCACGTATCCTATATTTCTCTTCCTCGAAGTGATAGGACAAGAGGGTTTTTACTTTCTTGTGCCTTCTTAGCTTTTTTGAAGAAATAATTTCCTACATACAATGACATTGGAGGGAAAATTGATTTCTTTAGTCGATATAACATCCCCCCAACTCCATGTATGATAGTCTAATACACCACTTCTAGGAGCACAATTTTGTCCAGTACAAACCGTGAAAGCAAATGGGGTGGTTTCATTGCACCATATATTATTATATAAGTATCGTTCTCCATGGGGTTCCAATCCCCAATTATTCTTATAATTTACATGGCTTTGTTAGTCATGCATGGAGGAGGGGTGTAGAAGATGAAATCGTATAATGGAGCCAGAGTGTGTTCACATATCATTTGATACTCCATACAATATTTGTGTTCCCAGAGAATTTTACAGTATATGTGGATTGCAGGTTCAGATGGTAGTCAACTCCACCCCATATCAAGGTACTTGTGAGTTGTTCACATGATGTCCAAGAGGTACAAGGACATATGGAATCTCGTGAATGTTTCGAGTTGGGATTGATTCACTGTGGTTATAGTTGCAGTGAGGTTCTCAGATAGGATCTCATCATAATTGAACGATGTCTCAGCATATACACAGTAGTATATTAGATTCATATAAGATAGGGAGAATTGTGTTGTGTCAGATTCCCCATACAATCTGCACAACATGGCTACCGAGTACTGGTAAGGTCTTCTCAAGGCACTCGTGGGGTATCCACTTGTAGGTCTGTACTTAAATTTCTTATATTCCCTCTACCACTTGGGGAAGATGTCCTTAGCTATGTACTTGAATTTGCTGAGGATTTTACTATCCATCTGTTTGATCCCCTCTTCAATATGATAGAAATAGCCCAAATTCTCGAGTCTAAATGAAGTTATGGGTTCTTTCCTTGCGTTGTAGACATATCTTCTTATTACGTCAATGTTCTTCAGAATCCATGAGATGGAATATGCACAGGGGAATACCATTGGGTGTGTTGCTACTCTGAAGATACCATATTTCCTGATATTATTGAAAACTTGAAGCTCATATGGATCTTCGGCTTCAATGGAGAAATTATATTTTTTGAACATATAATATAGTTCTCCCCATTTCAATGTTTCTTCGTCCTTCTCTAGCAATCCTGACGTGTAATCATACGTGGCTCAGAGGATTTATGTCTCTCCTTCTATTTGTTGGGAATTTTCAGAGGTCTCAGCTCTGAATACCCTTCCAATTGTTTTCTTTCAAGGTGACATGCTTGAACCTACCAAAAAAGATTATCTTAGTGCATATATTAGGATATAATATGAAATTCAATGAAACTAAAGAATTTGAAATATGGGGGGAACCATTGGGACTAATTTTCAACAAAGAGTCATCCTATGAAGATGTCAAAGTGATGGTAGGCATTCTTGAGAAATTTGGTGAAAACCTTGGCAAGGAAAGGGTGAAAACTGAGCTTCGAAAGGAAAAATAAGAGGTCCAGATATTAACGCTTATTATGCAAATCGAAGGAGTTCATACTAAGTGATCTGAGGCATATGAGGAGTTTCTTGAAAATGATCTTATCTCCAAGGTTAAGAACAACTCGTTCGATGTGCATGGTAGGAGTTATTTCTAACTGCTCCAATAGTGTGTCAGAGGAGTTTGCATTTGAGTTCCTGAAACCTTATGAAAATCGGCGTGGTTAATTTTAAATCCTCCAAACATATCAGAGAAGTTAACATGAAATCCTCTGATTTGATTGGAGGAGTTACTATCGAATGATATGAGTGAGGAAACGTGCAGAAAGGTTGTTTGTAACTCCTTTGATCGTATTAAAGGAGTTAATAAGAACTCCTCCGATATGGTCAGAGGAGTGACCTCAAACACTCCTGATGGAAATAATCATAGGGAAAGGGTTTGATAGGGAAAGGGTGAGGGTTTTTATCATTTCATGTTAGGCAAGAGTCTGGGGTTGGGTTCAGATGGAGATCCTTTCAACTAGAGTAATATTCAAGGTTCAGAAAATGTGTAAGGCAAATGTCTACGAAGACAAGTCGGAGTGAAAACGCTTATGTAGTTACAATTCACGAAGGAGACTAAGGAAAGGGTAGAATTTTGATTGAATAACAACGTGGAGAAGAAAAATGAAGTACGAAGTAAATATGAGTAAGAAACCCTAACCCTAACCCTAGTGAACTATGAAAAAATGTCCTTACCTGGCATGTCGGTGCCACATGGGGGGTGTTGACAAGCTATGAGCCTAAATAGAATGGTTTGGCTCACTCTAAGTCTTGGAAACTTCTCTCACCTCATCGTCTTCAGTCGGATAACAAAACTTGACTATTCATCGTTTATATAGATCAAAGAGCCTCTTGCATTAAATGGTTGGTTGGTGGGATAATTAAGGTCGTAGGACTTGAGAGAAAGTCCTCTGATGTACATCAGATACCTTGGGGGAAACTCATTTGATATGAATCAGAGGAGTTAGAACTAACTCCTTCGATTCATATCGGAGGAGTTAATATTAACTTGTGTGATGGGTAAGGGTATCGATAAGGAAAGGAGAAACTCCTCCAATGTGAATCGCGGGAGCTAGAAGTAACTCCTCTGATTCACATCGGAGGAGTTAATAGTAACTTGGACGATTTCTTCTATCTTGCTAAAGAATCAAAATTCTCAAATACTTATTTTTTCACATGATTCTTTACAGTGAACATGACATTTCAAAGAAACTTTGATGTAAGGGAGGCAAAAGAGAAGTTCATTCAATCATAAAAATGAGAGGATCCATTTTCTAAGGGCTATGCAAATGAGAATAAAGGAAAATTTAGGGTTGTAATGCATGTCAGAACACATTATTTGAAAACAAAAGAAACATTTACAACAAGGTAATTTTTAGCAGAAATTTAAAGATTATGAGCTGAGAGAGGATGGAATCGTCATGTACAGGGGCAAGGTATATGTGCATAAATATCAAGAGTTGGAAAATATAGTGTCGAGGGAAATGCATAATGTGCCTTATGTTGGGCACCTAGGATACCAGAAAACAATTGCAGCTATAAAGAGCCAAAAAATTTGGCCAGGTATGAAGAAAGAGGTGGCTAATTATATAGCCAAATGTCTAGAATGTCAGAAGGTAAAGGCTCAACATAGACATCTAGCTAGATTGGTACAACCACTGTCCATTCCCGAGTGGGAATGGAAAGTTGTGACAATTGATTTTATTTCCAAGTTTCCTAGAACAATGAAGCAACATGATTCCATCATGGTGTTGGTGGATAAGCTAACTAAAAATACTCATTTTATTCCACTGAAGTTGACTCACAAGGAAGCTAATATTGCACAGATTTACATGAGAGAAATTATCAGGCTACATGGTGTGCCTAAAGTAATTTTTTCTGATAGAGATTCCAAATTCACAACAAATTTATGGTAGGGATTATTTCAAAGATTTGGGTCAAATTTGAATTTTAGCTCAACATTTCACCCAGAATTAGATGGGAGAATAGAGAGAGTCAATCTCAGAATGTATGTGATGTATAAACCATCAAAATCAGAATATTATCTACAATTAGTGATTTTTTCTTATAATAGTGGGTATCAGGCATCTCCAAAGATTATCCCATTTGAAGCATTATCTAGAAGAAAGTGAAACAAAACATTGAGTTGGGAAAACCCTATAGACAGAGAAATGGTTGGGTCAGCATCGCTAAAATAAATCAAAGAATAGATGGTGAAAATTAAACAAAATTTAAAGGTTGCACCAGATAGGAAGAAAATTTATGCAAATAAAGGAAGAACACATAAAGAATTCAAAGTGGGTGAACATGTCTTCTTGAAAGTGAAGGATAGAAATATTTTGTTGAAATTTGTGAGGTTTCCAAAATTGGCAACACGATATTGCAGACCATTCAAAATACTGGAAAGGATTGGTCCCATTGTATACATGCTTGCACTACCTACATCCATGTGCATTCATAATGTATTCAACGTGTCTTTTCTTAAAAAGTATGCTCCTAGTGTTAATCATGTAATTGAATGGAATGTGATCTAGGTCAAGAATGAGGGTGACTTCCAAGTCCAATCAGTGTGTATATTGGACAGGAAGGTCAAGGCTCTTTTGGAATGAAGCCATCAAGATGGTAAAAGTACAATGGACCTGGTATGGTCATGAGGATGCAACATGGGAGCATCAGGGCAGGGAGCCAACATTGTAAAATGTAATCACTCGAATATATATTAATAAAATACATCATTGTTGCACACCAAGTCAGAAGAAAGTGTATGGGGGGCTAGGACTCCACAATAGGGAAAGGGGGATAAGGGACTAAGAAAACAGGGCTAAGTCAAAGGGGATCATTCTGGAGAGTGTGAGATATGAAGTTGTTGTTACCCTGTAAATCCTTGGTGGTTTGGGTTGAAGATGTAGGTTTGTAGGCATGTGGATCATTCACTTTGGGTGAGAGAATTGTTGGGAATATGTTTCCTTGTGTGATGGCCTAATGGGTGTCATAACTCTTTGAGAGAATCCTTGTGTTCCAAGTTCCATAGAACTTTGATAATTCTTGGTTGGCCTATTTTTGAAGCCCTAGAAGGGAAGTGGGATAGTCGAGGGACTATGGATCAGTGAAGGGGTACACTTCCTTGGGTGGGACAGGTTGTGGGGAATGAGAGGTTGTGAGGTAGAAATATTGCTAGAGTTGGTGCCATTAGCCTTGTCCTAAGTTTGTGTGATGTTGGACCTTAGTTTGGCTTAGGTAGTCTTTTACCTTTTGGAGTCATAGTCCCAGCTCAAGGGTGACTTGTTGTTGAGAGTGAATAAACAAGAAGGTCTATGGATGGGAGGAACATCTCAAGTCTGCAGCCAGTTGGTGATTTTCATTAAATGATAAGTGTCTTTTATGTGTTATTATGCTAAATAATGTGTGTTGTTAATCATGTTATGTTATAATTGTATATAGTTGTGCATGGATTATATGTTGTAGGACTGCGCAATTGTGTTCATATGCAGGGAATAATTATGTTCATAATTTTGGTCATAATTATATTCATAATTGTGGGCATAATTGTGTTCATATGCAAGGCATATTGATTAATAAATGGTATCACATAATTAATGGGTTGAACTAAAGAAAATTGAAAATTCAGTGCTTGACAGAGTGCATGTTTCTAGTTACGATGCCCAATGGGGTCCTGGGTACGTTACAATTTGCATAGCAAAATCCGAGGTTTAACACCATGACATTAGCGGATTTGTAAATATTTTAAAGGTAGGAGTTCAAGTCTTTCAAGAGAATAATATTATTTTCTTTATGGTGTAGAATTCGTTAGGATCTAGCTTATAGATAGGTGCAAAAACTTCTTTATTTTTAATTAGACTTTTGTATCTATTAATCTTACCAAAATTTATGGACTTATTAGAAGCATCTCTAATAACTTTTCTAGCAACTTTACACTTGCTATCATACCAAAAATTGGTTGTTAGACATTATTCTTTTTACATGAACCTCAATAGAGAACGTTTATATATATATATATATATATATACCATTTTTTTTTATTTTTAAAATTTCAATCAAAATAGATGTAAGTGTCTTCTTTCTTTTTAAGTTATATATGTGTAAGAATATCTCAAAAATAAAATTAAATATAAAAAATGTCA
>ML787717.1:283466-300959 GCA_009831015.1 Picea engelmannii
TATATATATATATATATATATATATTTGTTTTTGTTTTTTCTTTTGTTTTTTAAACTTATCATAAATAAAAGAAGACACTTTTAAATCTATTATTTGGTACCATCGTCATAATCAGAAAAAATATGTTTTTTTATATATAATTTAGATGTAAGTATAAAATAACATCTTTCTTTGTTTTTGTTTTTTTTTTCATTTTTTAAACCTATCATAATTTAGTAGTCAACGTTATATATATATATATATATATATATATTAACATCTTTCTTTTTCTTTTTTAAAACTATCAATGAAGACACTTTTAAACCTATCATTTGGTACCACTGTCATCATCACAAAAAATATGTGTTTTTTATATATAATTTAGATGTAAGTATAAAATAACATTTTTCTTTGTTTATTTTTTTCATTTTTTAAACTTATCATAATTTATTGGTAAAGACAATTTTAGCTTTAGGTAGCATCCAAGCATCCTAAGAAAGCCAATGTGCCTTGTTCTCATCATTGATTGGAGCTTGTGTTTATTAGTAACATTTAACATTTATCCCATACTTGAAACAAAATAGAACCCCATTACACTTTAACTATTGCCTAGGAAGTAAATGCTCCTCTTCTTATTTAATAAGTATGTTTTTCCTCTCTTCTTTTCTATATACCATTAAATCAGTTTAATAAATATTTTTTCCCCTCTCTCGCGGCATTGGGATGACAATTTTGATGACTAAAAAGCAGAGGGTATTCTGGTGGCCGCATCAGAGCTCAAAATTGCCAGCGTGGTGCAAGCCAAATGAAAAATGGAGGAAGCCATGGCAAATTTGGATGATATCCGGGAGGAGCGACAAGACAAGTTCCTCCATCATTTCTCCAACATTTATTATCTATGCCTCCGGACTGTTCATGCGAGAGAGAAGTCTCATGGCGTGAGGTTGGTGGTTGAGGCTCGCTCCCATCCTTAATTGTGAGCGAATGGGAATAGACCTGCCTTATTTATGGTCGGGCCTAGCTCCACATTATGTGGCATTGAAATGCTACATGTCACCGCATTCGGGGATATTTAATAAATATATTCAATTCATATTTAAAATATTAAATTTTCAATCAAATTACAAGTTAAAATATCATATTTTGTCCCCGAGGTGTAGGACAGTCGGTGACGGAGTGTGTTGTTAAGCCACTCCGTGATGTTAAAGTCACTGGTTCGAAATCTGCGGGGACAAAAAATCCAACCATGTTAAGGGTTGGTGTGGCTCAGGCCGGGTGCGATCCCCGGGTGATTTTGACGGCTTAGATGCCCCTGAGTTGTGGTTTCTCAAGCCACAAGTTAATCCCGATGCGGCCAAATTAACAAACAAAAAAAAAGTTAAAATATCATATTTTAAATAAGTTAGTGTTATGTTTTGGAAAAACATTTATAAATAAAAAAAATCTTATTCATTCATGCTTCATGCATCAAAGTTAAGAATAAAATAAAATAATTTTTTTTATTTAAAAGACTGATTTTTTAAATATATTTTAAATTACATAGTTTACATAAAAAAATAAAACACTTAAACATATTATATTATATTTGATGTTTGCAATCGCTTTATAGTTATAAAATCTCTTCAAAAATGATATGCAGATAAGCTTTTTCTACATTCACGTGCGTCATCAAATCCATTTTTCACATGGATAAAAGCCCTAACTTTACCGCAAAAGTAAGGATCTGACATCATTACTACTTTTTATATAGACTGGCCAGTCACTAACAGTGATTTGACAAATACATCCTTAGTCAACACAGCGATTTTCCACTCCTTTTGATTTTCCAACGGAGGTGCAATAATGTCCCTGCAACTCCATCAAGTTAACAATGAACTTTCGACGTACAAAAATTCTAATATTCGTTCGAAGCGAGAATCGAGTCGCAGCTAAAAAGCTTTGGACGGCGAACATCTCTCAAAGGTCGGCCAAGTTCGTCAAAGAGAACCGTAGCTTCTGCCAAATTCTGTCAAAGGTCGGCCAAGTTTGTCTAAGAAAACCGTCGCTTCAGACGGCCAACTTCTGTCAAAGGTCGGCCAAGTTTGTCGATAGAGAACTGCAGTCAAGATTGTGTGACCCTTGCACAAGTGTTAAACCGACGTTTTTTGCTGTCGTTTACAGCTGTTGTGTAACAGGGTCAGTTCTGGGGAGATGAAGATGACTCATATATCTGTCTTGGATTTTTCCGGCACAAGAATTGCAAGAATGGCGATAACGTCGCTCTCCAGAAGTGACAGCTGACCGTCTTTGAAAGTGCCAAGAATCGGATCCTGTGTCGAGCTTGTCCAATTTCGTCCACGCCTTCACAATAGCAGACTGATTGGTTCGATTTTTTAAGCTTTCGGTGCGCCAAGGACGATGATTCGTGTAAAGCTGGAATGAATTTAAGGCCCACAGCTGAAATCATTTCATGGAAGGTGCAAAAATATTTAGCCACGTTTGTCTTCTGTTGACTTCACGTCCAGCGGACCACAAACCGACCTTTCTGTAAACGTGATCTGGAGAAATAATTTAGATAGTGAAGCAATAATTTCAAATCACAATATTCCAATGCAAGGCCTGGAATTCTTGTAACAGTGTATTGGGCTGTTTCCAAAGAAAAGGACACTGTACTAAAAACTTTACAACAAATCAATGCTTTCCACTGGCAATAATAAGTTGGATTGGTGCAAACAATTGACGGCTGTCTATTGGTCTCTGAAGTTATGAAGATTTTGCTTCAACTTCAAACGATTGGTAGGTACCGAAAGGACGTATAACCAGAGCAAGAATAACTGGATAGTGATAATGGGTAATGAGCGTGTACTTCTGTGCTGAAAACAACTGCCTTCAATGCATCAGTGGCACAATTAGAGCTGCAGAATAGGGAATCATAGATTTGCTTTGGCTGTAGATATTTGACTATATAAGGAAACCAGAGTTTTCATTGATTTAGAGTTCTAATCGATTTTAAGGAAACCGGAGTTTTCATTGATTTAAAGTTTTAATAGATAGGTAAATTGTGGAGTGAGCTAATTCCGGAGCAATCAGAATTTTGTTAGATTTTTTGAGCATCTGGGTTGGTTTAAAATGGAGCAAAATATCTAGGATAAGATTCTGAAATGCATGGAACTTTGATGTATTCTAAACTCAGACTACCTCTGAAAATCTGGCTGGATTCAGACCCATTTTTTTGCCTGAAAAACGGATTTGATCAATCCAGAATTAACCAAAAAATTGAGATATTATTTCACTAATTGAGATTTTTTAGATTTTGTATAAGAGAATTTTTCTAACAAAAAATTATCATTTTTATGCTTACAATTATAATTACATTTTTCTTTTTTTCAATTTTATGTTATCTTTTAAAAAAAAATTGTTTGTAAGTATGTATGAGAAATTGGATAACTTTTTATTAAAATTAGAATTATCATATTCATGAATTCTTTTCATTTTTTCTAATAAAATCTTATTTACACCTACTAAGCCCCCATAAATTTTTATATTATTTCTTCATTATAAAGAGCATTATTTCCTCAACCTATAACTTTTCATTTTTTCTAATAAAACCTTATTTACACCTACTACACCCAGAAATTTGTATATTCTTTCTTCATTATAAAGAGCATAATTTTCTCAACCTATAACTGTATTCATTATAAAAACATTGTTTTCCCAACTCATAACTATCTATATTTTTTAAATATATAATTTATTAATTACTTTACTTTCTTTTATAAATTTAAATGATTGATTTTTTTTTTTAAATAAACTCATAAACTAAAAAGAATACAATCGATCATTGTACATTCTCTTTTATATATATAAACACCTATTTCAGATATATGTAGCTTTAATATTGGAAATGCAATTTGACACTATTGTGTTTCAATAAAATATGTTTGTTTCATAAGAGATATGCAAGAAAAACGTCTTCACTTTTAGAAAGTAACATTTTTATAATATAAGCACATATTTTAAATATATTTAGCTTTAGCTTTAATATTGTAAATGCAATTCGACAGTATTGTGTTTCAATAAAAATATGCTTGTTTTATAAAATGTAGAAGCAATTCGACAGTATTGTATTTCATAAAAATATGCTTGTTTTATAAAATGTATTTGTAAGGAAGCAAGAAAAAGATGATGATTATTTTATCATATTTTTACAAATATGTTGGAGCATTACATAAATAGGTTTAGAAGATAGCTTTGTTATATGTAGGTTTTAATATAAAAGAAGTCGAGTTATATAGTAGAATATTGAAATATTAAATATATATATATATATATATATATATATATATATATATATGGTTTTGTCCAATTTTTTATATTTACATTTGTGTAGGTGTAAATTGTTTAAGAAATTATGTTAGTAGTAATTTTATTTTACAAAACATATTAAACAATGAATATATATTAAAGAAAATAAACTAACACTTAGAATTGGTTTCAAAAACTAAATCCACTTGGTTCATCACGGTTTTAATGTCAATGGCCAAAGGGTGAACTTATTAGTGGTATATAAACCAAAGTCTACAACACCATAATCCCTGGGGTCCATTATGTTTCCATGTGAATCCATGGACAATAGCATATCTAATTGAAGGAGCATTCACCAAATTTTGGAGAGGAGAAATGTTGGGAATTCAACCGAAAGCTCACATGGGCCAGTATATGCCCAACCAGAATCTTGAAGGAGGCCAAAGAATGATTTGTTTCCACTTGTCTTCCTTCGAGGATAGTTACAAAGGCATGTGATTCTTACTCCAAGTCACATAGGATGAGCAATTAGATTCTAGTTTCTAGGATAAAATAGTTCTTACTTGATTATTCTCCAAGTTCTTCTCCTCATACCTTTCTTGTCATTGCACCTATTGGATTGTTGAATATGATACATTCTCCTATGTCTCTTCCACGTCCTTCTCACAATGTCAAATAATTTTATATGGTCCTTTAATTTCATAGAGAACGCAACAATTATTTTAGAAGTGGCCATGATCCATAGTGCTTCCCAACATTTGATAGAGAGATTGATCAACTCCTAGATTCCATGTAACCATAATAATCGACTAGGTGGGAATGAAAATACTATCCAAGTCGATCCTAAGTGTTATTGCCTTCAATGTTGAGCAAGGTGAGAAACAAATCATACACATACTAGTTAATACTACATGTTGGAGACAGGACTATTGAGATACTATTCTTTAATGTGAGGGTAACAAATAATGGCATATGTGATGGGTGGTGTTGCAACCAATTAATTTACCTTCTCCACATCGACTTCACGACATGACAAGTGTGATAAGATATATCTCCCATGTTAATATCATGCAACATCATGGGGGTGAGCATGTGGATGTGACTTCACTCCCCCCTTCTATAACCATAGAGTGCCTTTCCCCTTTAAACCCCATGATTGGTCTATAAGTTAGCCTCAAAGTTAATCCCTCACAAAAATTAGTAGTGGAATATAAATTCAAGATCAAACCCTATGGATATGGCTCTTTGGATGGTTTTGTCAAAGTTTACATTTGCTAAAGCCTTTTCAAATAAGAGAGTATGAGTGATCACCATTAAATCACCTATCACTATCTTTCTTAAAATCCCCCTATTTTTGAACTCAATGAATCATTGTAAGATGACAAAATCTTCAAATTCATTGTTAATAAAAATCCCTAATCCCCATGAAAACTCTAAAAATGTTTTTTTTTTTTTGTTCATAGTCATAAACTAACACCCCAATACCTCCCTTGTTACTCCAATACCTCCCTTGTTACTCCATGATATGTTATGGATTAGATATTAGTATATTTTCGTAGATAGGATACATTAAAACATGACAATCGATCTCATATGAACTTGAGGTTCGAGACATTAAGTATGAAGAGGAGATAAGTTCGTGCAAACTATGGTAAGCGTGAATATCTTCAGTTTTTAAAAAATGCTTTTCATATTTGAAATTATAATTTAATATGTATTTTTGAACTTTATACACTTATAATCATATTATATAGGAGTTGATAATCATATTAGATAGGAGTTAGATGGATGTGTGTTAGTGTTAATATTCAATAAATTTAATACGTTGTTTAAAATTAATTAAGAGATCATATTAGATAGGAGTTGATAATCATATTAAATAAGAGTTAGAGGAATGTGTGTTAGTGCTAATATTCAATAAATCGAATACATTGTTTAGAGTCAATTCACTATTATATGCATATATAAGGAGCTGATGGATCACTCCCACTTCCACTCAAGCTTTTTAACTTCTCTCCATATAATAAATTATAATAGATCATCCCATTACCAATCAAACTGGTTATCCAAAATATCTAATTTTTAGTAATACAATAAAATGTAGTGAATCACCCCCAACAATTAAACTATTTAAATTCAACTTTTATGTTATAAAAAAATAAAAATTCTTATATTATTAATAACATTACACATAATAATATTATATCACTCCCTACTTATATTCATCAAAATAAGTGGATTTTGATTAATTGGATATGAAGGTTCATCCTTTTCACAACATTCTTTAAATGTAATTAATTAAATTTGGTTTATCAAAATAACATTTAATTTAATGACTTAAAAAATAATTGAATATGAAGGTTTATCCTTATCTTTATTTTTAAGTAAAAAAGGTGTTACCTGCTATATTATATTGGCAAAAATAAAGAGACAAAAATACATAGAGCTACAGGCTTACTGTGCCACCAAATATGTTGTCATTTTACTGGAAACCAGCACATTTTGGGGCCAGTATAGCATGTCTAGGAAATTAGTCTAAAATATTGTTTCACCGTCTATCATGCCCGAAGGAAACTAGGACAGATGGCAATAGATCGTCTTAACTCTAAAGAACAACATGATGTAAAACCAAACTAAAAAGAAAATCTCAAATACCCGGCGACTCGTCGCCCTTGTCCTCCTGACATGCAGATTTGGCTTGAATGACAAACAACTGTGTGCACGTTGGACATTTTCGTTTTTCTGGAGCATTGGAGTAAGCGTCAAGGAGCAAGTCCAAGTGTTGTCCCATGAGGGAGGCTCTATGCTCCTGGTCTGCCATTTGGCCTCGAAGTTCGAACACAAGATCCAGATGTGCTGCACGGAGGAGTGCAGCATGCAATTCGTTGGTTACTGCCTCACCTGAGGTGTCTTTCCCCCCTTCAGCTCTAGCCTCGACCTCGTCCATGGATGTAATGTATGTGTGATGCATCATTACTGTACAGGTGCTTTTCGAAACATCATCCTCGTATGTCACCTCCTCGACGTAGCAAGTTGGGATGTCCTCACAGAGCCTCCCTCTTTTCTTTTCTGTTGTTGGAGGTTCCAGGGTGGTCGCCATATCATCCGGGCCCGGTATTTCTTCTACATAGTAAATTGGGAACTCTTCTTCCAGATCTTCCTTCAGACAGCTTCCAGCTTGTGTGTCAGGCTCAGTTGCAGGAATTTCTTCTTGCTTCATGCCTGTGGGCTTCCAATTGTCCAGAGCTGGAGGGGTATGAGCTCTCCTCTCCATTGCAGGCTCAATTACAGTGGCATAGAGTGCCACGACGAGGCTTGCCTCGCTCCCTTGGCATTGCGAAGGAGGAGTGAATAGAAGGTGCCTCCAGATTTGACAAAATACAGATGAGATTACACCAGAACTCACAGTCGGCAGGGAGGTTTAGAACAAGAATGAACCAGCTATGTTCAAGCTTCCTCACTTTCATATTTTCGTGGGACAGCATCACATGGCCCCTCCTTAACTCTACCATATTGAATGCTAGCAGTGCCGGCTCTTTCGCTCGAGGGAGAAGTCCCTCGTTTGTAAGTCTGTTGTAATGGCCTGCTATAATCTTTAATATTGAAGGGATGGGGAGCGACCTTCAACATTTAAGCCCTGATTTAGTGCTAAGATAAGTGGCAAAGCTGCTCAACGTGTCACCCCATTCAGGGCAAAAGTTTATCCTTATCAAAATACTCTTCAAATATAATTAATTATAACTTGATTTATCAAATTAATATTTAATTTAATTTAATTTAATTTAATGTCTAAAAAATCAATATATCTTACCTACAATTTTATTGTCAATTTATGTGTTATGTTATCCAAACAAGATATTATGAGGATATCTTGCCTACAATTTTTATTTTCTATTTAAATCTTAATTTTACCAAAAAAATAGAATCAATTGTATTGTGATAAAAAAATTCTTTATCATTATTATTATTAATGGTTAAATTTGGATTTTTCAACAACCTCATAAAATCTATATTTTTAACATATTAACGAAAGGTAATAAATACCATTAAACCCATATTAAATATTTACCTAATCTTGAGGATGCTTGATACTAACATCCACCTTACAAGATCATAAATTGATAATTTTATTAACATAAATATGTTACAAAGTAGCTAGTGCTTGAAGGTGCTTGATACTAACATCCACCTTACAAGATAATAAATTGATAATTTTAACATAAATATGTTACAAAGTAGCTAGTGCTTATCAAATATAAATATGATAAAAATTTAAAAAGTAAACAAACTTTAAATTCAATATAAAATAGAGAAAATAAAAATAAAAATAATAAAAGAGATAAAATTTATCATATTAATAAGTAATTGGAGATATATAAAATGAAATAATTATTGATGTAAGTAATTAAATAAAATATATAAAATTAGTTACATCAAAATCAAAATATTATATAAAAAATGATAACAATTTTTTTTCAATTATTATAAATAAAAATCAATAATGATGATGATGATAATTAACGTCCACTAAGATCTAATTAAGAGAATCTTTCCAAGATCATCATACTTTTGTTGAGTTAAGAAGTTAGGAAGGTTGGTAGTGTGATCAATATTTTGAAAATAATATCTAATATGGGTATAGGCTGGACAATCTAAGAGAAAGTGCTTTTCATCTTCAACCTTCTTAGTGTCACAAAGGTGACACACTCTTTTATCCCATGGCTTTTTAGGACTTGACCAACCCCAAGTTTCACTATGGAGCTCGTGAGGATTTGTTCTTATCTTAGCAATGCTTATTTTTTTTCTTTACATGTATGATTATGACTTGATTTTGAAGCAATTTTATATTAAAATTGTCATATAACGCTTTTAAAAAAAATCATATTATTATTTTTTTTATTTTCTTTTTAGTATTTTAAAAATAAAATTATAATTTTAAAAATTTATATTTAACCACAAATTTTAAGAACCAATTTATAAAAAAATATTATTTTAATTAAATTTAATATATTATTTTATAAAAACATTATTCAAATTTATAATATAAAACTAAATTAATACAAATTCAAAACACTTACATAATATAATAGATAACTTTCTTAAAGTACTTAACTTCCAATTACTCATTAAACTTTTCATAAAATGCTTAACTTCCAATTACCCATTAACTTTCCATGTCTAATTATAAAAATTTATAATATAAAACTAAATTAATACAAATTCAAAACACTTACATAACATTGATATAATAGATAACTTTCTTAAAGTGTTTAACTTCCAATTACTCATTAAACTTTTTACATCATTAAACTTTGTTTAACTTCCAATTACTCATTAAACTTTTTACATCATTAAACTTTCCACGTGTGTTTTTAGAAAAGTTGTGTATATTTTATTTATTAAATAATAATAAATATAAAAATGAAGAAAAAAATATCTAAGTACCTACTTTTCCCACTCTGATGAGAGACAAACATTGGTTTATAGAAAAATGGTATATATTTTATTTATTAAAAAATAATAACTATAAAAAATTAAGAAAAAAAATATAGTTTAAGTGGATTTAATGGTTAAGAATATGTTTGTTCTCTTAAAAAATTATAAGTTTAAATCTAAAGGGGGTAAGGTATGTATATTTTGGTAAATTTTAGTAGTCAAATTGCTACACAAAAATGATCCCTTGTTCCACAAATAAGGGGGTCGGATCCCTTGTTCCACAAACAAGGGGATCTCATACACGAGTTTGGTGTCCGAATTAACGATGACTTTAAAATTATATTATTACTATTATACATGAAAATAATTATATATATGATTTTGATAGATAAATTTGACTGACTTAGTGTGTTGAGCTTCATGTAAAAGGTTTTGAAGTTGATCTATTTGATTGTTTAGCTTTATTGCACGCCCACTCAATGTTTTTATTAGATCAATGGTTGTAATCAATATCAAATGATATACAATAGGATCATTCACGAAATATAGAGAAGTGCTTTAAAGTTTCCCCACCAAATTTTCCTTAAAAAATAATATAAACAATGATACATAAACAAAATGAAATAAAACCATCCTATATTTACCTAAACTCTGAATTTATCAAAAACTAAAAAATTTCAAAATGCAAACCATTATTCAATTTTTTTCACTTTCAAAACGATTTACGATGCCTCTATACACTTATAAATCTAAAGTTAAAAGAATCTATACAGTACATATATAAACGCATAAACGTCTTATAAAGCATCATTTAAAATATATAAAAGAAGGACACTGCAATTGAATTGAACTTATCACACAAATATATCAAAATAATAAAAGTTTGTCTTAAATGTTTCACAACATATGAATTCATGAGTGGTTTTAATAGTCGCATATTCCTGGCACGACATATCATACATTCATTAAAATGAACCTCTTCATATCTTTCTATGGTTATGTAAGTTTCTACAATTCAATGTTAAAGTTCTAGTTATTGAGGATTATTTTAAGAATTTTTTTATCATATTATTCCAACTTTGAAAGAAAATTTGGAAAATGTTTCAATCAACCATATTAACAAGAATAACAATATAAAAAGATAATAACCATATAAAAATATAACAATTGAAATTTCAATAAAGGTATTAAGTTTATTAACCACCATTTTAACATCATAATGAAATAAAATGTTGGCTATGTATCCAGTGTTGTATCCATTGTTGACAATGGAACATCCACTCTTTTTCCTTGTTAAAATCAACAATACTAGATTATGTTGAGTCAATGTGTTAATAGAATATCCACTCTTTTTTCTTGTTAAAATTAATAAGATTGGATTATGTTGAGTCAATGTGTCAATGGAATATCCACTTTTTTTCCTTGTTAAAATCAACAATACTAGATTATGTTGAGTCAATGTGTCAATGGAACATCCACTCTTTTTCCTTGTTAAAATCAACAATACTAGATTATGTTGAGTCAATACACAAAATTTGAAATATACCACTCGAAGAATTAGGTTTAGATACTAATACTTGTTTCTTTTCCATTATTTCTTATGTTAACAAATCTTTTAGAATTTATGCCAATTTTTTTTTGCATATCTATCCTTTGTTAATGGAGTGTAAGTTTATTTTATCAAATTCACACCACTTGATGGTGTCTTTTTGCTAGTGAAAACTTGCACAATCTTCTTTGCATGAGAGGGATTGTTAATTATCTAGGATAGATTTGTTTTAATATCCTTGGTTGTTTTTAGACACAAATGCTATTTGTTAATAGTTTTAACTATGTCAATGATTGTTTTTAGACACAAATACTTGTTATTTGTTAATAGTTTCAAATAGTTTCAACTTAGTTGTGTTAGCAACCAAAAACAAATTTATTTATGTTTCAATCAATGAACTTCTCTTAAATCTTTAAGGTGAACTTATTTACATGCCCAAGAGAGATGTTAAATGGTAAAAAATTGAGCTCAACTTGAATGTGTTGGTGTAGCCTATGTCGATACTTGAGGGATAAATTGTATTAAGTCTTTTAAATATCTATATAATCCAAGAGGTCATGCAACTCTTTGTATCTTCCTAAATAGATTTATCGCAATGTCAACATGATTGTTTCAACTTTCCATAACATAGACTCGATGAAATTTCCTAATTTTTTATAAGATCATTTTGAATAATAAATTATTAGTTATGAGCATCCATCAAATTTGTGTAATTAATGATATTTATGGCTACAAATTTTAATTTATACCCATCATTAAAATTGTCAAACTTAAGGGTTGTAGTGCATAAAACCACTTATTAAGTTCCTTGCATCAAACTTGCTTTTCAAAATTAAGATGTGAAGATTTAAATGTACCTTGAGTAGATTATGGAGACCAAATCATGTTAATGTGGGATGCATAGAATTGGTCAACATGATTTAGGGAAAGAATTTTTCTATATACTAGTTGAAGATCTCCTTGTATAATTTTTAAATTGTATGTTAAATCATAGATATTGTAGGGTCTTCACTTTTCTTGATCCATGTAGAAATATAGATCTTCTCTACTCGAAAGGCGAAGCCCTCATTCAAATACATTAAGAAAAAAACCATTTTATTATGTCACCATGGCTACCCTACCTCTATGATAGACCATTTCTAGGAGACAAGATCAATTCATGAAGAAAAATAAAAGTCAACATCATGCACCACCTTAGTGATTGCTTATCATACCTCATTAGTTTGGCCTCACAATTGAAGGGGAACACATAGATAAGACAATGGATGATTGAGGTAAACTAGGTAATTATAGAAACCCTTGTATAGGTTTTGTCAATGACTGATTCAAGAAATAAATAAAAATATTTACAAGAAGAACACCTTCTTGCAGAGATGTTTACGAGACCTTCTCGAAAAATTTATCCCTTAGATGTTTATAGCAGAGGTTGTTAGCGAAGGCGGGTGACCAAAGGTTTTTGTGGAGGTTTTATGTTTTGTTTTCTTTTTTTTTTTCTTTTTTTTTTTGGTTCGCCTTTAAAGTCTTTACGCACCAATGCACACATAAACATACCACACCAGTGCTTAAATGTTCAAACACATCATCACTTTTCATAGAGGAGGTTGTTAGAGGATGCAAGCGGCCATAAGTTTTTGCAGACATTTTTGTTCAGTGCACCTATACGGTATGTCTTCCCTAGTTCTCAACTACAACATAACGCATTGATGCGTAGATGTTCAAACACATCATCGTAAGTTATAAAAAAAATAAAAAGTGCACCGATCAAAGTGCATTGGTGCCATTGAATCTTATGTATCGGTGCGTAAACAATGTTTGATGGCGCACTGCAGTATGGGTAGATAAAAAGAAATTACTAGACCGATTTGCATTCTGACACCTCATCTTGTGTTTCCAATCTCTCAATCAAGTATCGATTCTTATTGTATTTTCACAAACGCCCTTTTTCTGGTGCTCCTCGGTGAGTTGGATAGATCCACCGATTGATTCCAAACATTTCCATTTTTTGGAAATTACCATGAATTTTCATTTCCTCTCAATGGTGGAACCATGCCTCCTCAAGAGATAAGAGTACATATAATTTTTTTATTTCCTTCCCATCTTCATTTTCATTAGTTTAAAATTTGAATTTATCTTGGAATTTGGGACTTTTATCAAAAACCATTATGAATCCACATGCTTTGTTGTTTCAATTTGTCTCACCCCGATGTGGTGCGTCCTATGCCAACTTCACAGTAAGGAATATTTCCTCCAGTGCATCGAAGTTTTACTTTAAGTGGTGCTTCTGCTTAAACGACCTCGATCTGGTGTGTTATAAAAAAAAATGTTTGGTAAATAATATACTAATGGTTTTAAAACATAGAAGAATTGGTTCATTCCATTTAACCAAGAACACTGCTAAAAATATAACACATGAAATATAACTGAGTGGTGCAACCATTTTACACAAATACACTAGTGCCATAAAAATTTATTTCATTTGATGTTTTGACAGACCTACCAACAATGTACATAATCCATCATGTAATATTTTTTTATTATTAGTATGGTTTTAAATATAGTGATCCTCACTCCTTAAAAGAAAATAGACTTTGTGTATGGCAAAAAAATAATATTTTTTTGATTATCTACTAGTATAATTTTTTATTACCTAATAGTGCATGGTAGAAGTCTTTCTAACAATTTTAAACCATAATGAATAAAATTGTTACATTTTTTTTAATCTCTTCTACTAGTAGGGATTAACATTCTTATTTACATAATATTTTAAATGTATAATAAATTATTATACTAATTATAATTTTTGTTAAATTATATTCTTCATTTACATGAAAATAATAAATTACATAATCTAAAATGTCTTTAATGTCATAATTTGCATTGATTGGATATAAAATACTTTATAATTTATTATTCATCATAAAAGAAAATATCTTATATATTTTAGCGAAGATAATAATACATTTAATTATCTTAAGTATTCTATTATAACACATTATCTTTCTTCTTTTTATATATTGTTATTAATCTTCTTCGTGTTATTATTAAAGCTCTATACATACTCAATTTTCCATTGACATTGCTAACACACTCATTTCCTTATATAGTTTGTCAAATCTTTTTCACATCAATGTCAAATTAATTAAGTTTTCACTTAATACATTGCAATACAATTAATTTGTGCCTTTTTGTTAAATACATTGCAATACACTAAATGTGTGCCTTTTTGTTAAATGTGGATTCTAAATTGGTGACATTTTTCATAAATTAGTTACACTTGTATGCTAATGGGTCTAATTCTACATTGTAACAAATCACTTTGATTAATAATATTTTTTAGATTTAGACTAATAATATTTTCTAGATTTAGAATTTCACATCATATTAGGTTATATTAAGTGTGGAAGAAGATTTAATGAGAAAGTAAAGTTGACCTAGTATTTTATGTACTCTAACCTTATCCACATAAAAAAAAACTTAAAAATAGAAAAACATTGATTTATTTTAAAATTTCTTCACTACTATGAAATATTTCTTCACTATTATAAATGATTAAATGGTAAATGATTGAATGGTATTAGATAAATGGAAGAATATACACTATAATAATAATGATCAAATTTCCAAGGCTTTATGGCAATTAATTTATGATTATCAATTATAAACTTACAAAAATGTTCAAACTCATTTGAAAAAAAATATGGTAAAGGATAATGTGGTGAATTACAAAAGTTTATTACCATTGGATAATGGATTAATAAGATAATGGTTATGAATCAATTAAAACTAGTATAATTTAAAATGGAAAAATGAAATAAATAAATAAATAAAACGATAGATAATAAAAAACATAAATAATATTAATTATTTTTTCACTGTAAAAATAAATATTACTTATTTTTTTATGATTATAAATTAATAACAAATCAATAAACAATCAAAAAATTTATAACAAACTCATAAAACATAAAAAAAAAAAAAAATACTACTTATTTTTTTATGATTATAAATTAATAACAAACCAATAAACAATTAAAAAATTCATAACAAACTCATAAAACATAAGAAAATAAGATAAATGATTTAAAATCTATTATACACTTTATTTTTCATATAAATGGTTAAAATATGAAAACATATATAATAAACTTATAATAAACTTAGAATATATAAGAAGATAAAAGATAAATGATTGGAGATATATTGTATATTATACAGTCTATTTCTCATATAAATGGTTAAAAAGTTGAGAGCATATATATCAAACTTAGAATATATAAGAAGATAAAAGATAAATGATTGGAGATCTATTGTATATTAGAGAGTCTATTTCTCATATAAATGGTTAAAAAGTTGAGAGCATATATAACAAACTTAGAATATATAAGAAGATAAAAGACAAATGATTGGAGATCTATTGTACACTCTATTTTCCATGTAAAAAGCTAAGTGTTGTAACTATGGAGTTACAAGAATAATTTTATATGGCCAAACCTTTGTAAAGAGAGGTATGTGAGTTACAAGAATAACTTTATATGACCAAACCTTCGTAAAGAGATGTATGTGAGGTTAACATGAAGTGTAAGTAAGAAATCCTAAAATTCCATTACAGTGTATAAATGATCTATGGAACACTATCGGTACAAAGAAAAATTAATAATTGATTCAGTTAGTAAAACCTTAAAAGATAGTTTTGGTATTAGTGATTAAGGTTGATAAAATTTTCAATGTATGAAATTAATTTAGTGGTTAAGGTTGATAAAATTTTTAATGCATGAAATTAATTTGGTTAAAGTGTATAAAATATAGTGGAAAGATAGATCATTAACTTAATATATTTTTTGTGTAAGCTAACTAAGTTGTTTATAGTGTTTTGATCATTAAATATGTTTTTTTCAGATCCATTAAATTAGTTGTTATTGTTGATATAGGAAGTTAATATATCATTATAATGGCAAAGTATAGGGCATAAAATAGTTGTGGGTTATTTGGTGTAGATATGTTATCATAGAATATTAAGATTATTGTAGATATCATTAAGTACAATTTATTTTTAGTCTTTTTGATGCAATTTTCATCTTGGTGCTAACAAAATATTAAATTTTTGATAAATCATTTAAATTAAAAAAATATATTTTATTATACAATCCATATTTAATGTAATCAATAACCTCTTCCCTTTGAAAGAGTGATACTAGATCCCATGTGGTTATTTTCCAATAATATATTCTTCTTCCTCTATATCCTATATTGGAAAATCAATAAAAAAAAACCATCAATGTATTGTTCATTATTTCTTGAGTGTATTGAATAAGGTCTTTCCTTCAAGGATATGAGGCTAGGCATTATGTAGTTGTTTTTCAAAAATTACTAAACTTCCTTCATATTTTATATTGGAAAGACAACACATTCTTCATCAATATCAATATCCTTATGGGCTATGATATGTTTACAACTATGATGCTATTAAAAGTTGTTTTCTTATTAATTTGTTCACTACCATTTTTCCATATTTAGAATACTTAATCAAGTTACTCTTCTATTTTTAGTATTATTATATTTAAATTTTATTTATATTTTATTAAGAATTGCAATTTTTTAATTACAATTTAAAACGAATATATATTTCACTTTCAACTATCTATCAGTTTCTAGGAAGGTGGTCTGGGTACTAAATGTGTTCAAAAGTTGATCATACAACTTGAGCTATTTAACACACAAGGATATCATAAAAGTAACATGTAACCAATGCTCTTGAAGCCCTAATCACAACAAGACCCATCAGTTTTATAACAGACCATTGACATAAACAAATCAACAATATGTTCTCGGGGCTTTTGGAACTACTAAAATGACTATGTTACTACATTCAATTGTTGGTTATGAATAATATAATTTTTAGAAACCAAAAATAAATATAGAATATATAAGCAAGGCCTCAAACAAGCCAATAATATAATAAATCTCTTTATATTTACTATATTGAAACAGATGTCTCTTAATGATCACATGGCTCTCTTGTCCTATAATGTCCATGGCCTCCCATGGTATACCTCAACAAAATATTTACTGGTGTAACAACCCTCCTGTTTAGTTACGACAACAAGTGTAACATCCCGCTCTGGCGCACTTACCTAACTTATTCTTTGAGGACACTTGCTCGCAAGTGATCTGGATTTATATGATAAAACTTTTCTTTCATTATGATGCATTGAGTTATATGACAGGATGTTTTTACTACCTTGGT
>ML787717.1:301059-311097 GCA_009831015.1 Picea engelmannii
AACCTTGCAGGGTAGGACGGGCGGGAGGTCAGTCATATTTAGCAGTCAGTTTCACTTGTCGTGTGATCTTCATTTATGCATGTGGTTACGTATCATGCGTCTTGGTCATGTTCTGATGTTCGTCCTGGTTGTTTACTCGTGTAAGCGCACACACACACTTCAAAAAAAAATTTGCACCTGGCACTAGAGTAGTTGTATGTAACGAGGCGGTTCGTTACAACAAGCCTCTCATAACAAGTGCACAATTTTTTTTGTGTGTGTGCGTGTGTATAAGGGTAATAAAGACATTATTCTCTACGTCGCAACACGACGATGAACATGATGCATGCAACTCATGCGACAACAACATAACAACCTAAGAAGCACATCAAGCATCTAGAAGCAATGAACGACAATCAATCGACGAAAAATAAGAATGACTACCCGTCCGTCCTACCCTGCAGTGGTTAGGACCTCCAGGACACATAAGCAATACTCACGCCCAAGTTCCCATTGATTTTGACCATTCAAGGTCTCAAGGATGGAAACTATTCTGAGGAACAAGGAGGTGTCTACATCCCACCCGACACAAGAAGAACAAGCCTCCTAAGCTAAGGACGATCATCCTAACAACCTAACACACCCAAACTTAATTACACAAGTAACTATAACCCTTCAGTGAGAAACCAAGAGCATTAAAGTTTACAACCAAGTACAAAATTAATTAAAATGAACAGCCACACCCTTAACAGGAAGCGCAAGCTAAAAATGACTTCATCAACAACCAATCATTATTCAAGGCTAAAAGGTCAAATTTACGATTTAAGTAGGCTTTCAATACAAATCAATTAACCAATCTAAATTCCATTAGTCAACAATTTCCAATCGAGCTTAACATGGATTACGACTCATTTGAGCGAGTCTGAGTTAGTTCCAATTAGGATGTTGGATAAAAACTTATTGTAAGGAAGGAACATCCATATCAACCAAAGTTCTTAATTTATGAACACAGTAAAATTGTTGTTCACCCAAACAATTTTTCATCACGACCATGAAAGAAATCACCATCATAAATCAAAGAAACTGGCTAACTGAGTAGCACAGTCAACATCAAAGCTAAAATCATGAACCAGTTTAAACTAGATTTGCCAACTCTGTCCACAAGTCAATACAACTGTCTCAATGCCAAAATGGCATGTTACTCAAAATACAAAAATAAATATCATCAATGAATCATAAGATGATTGAAAAATCATCATAACCATTTCAACACCATGTTAATAACAAAAGGTCTAGGTTATCTCCCCAAACTTGAAACTAAGTAGTGGAGCCCAAGTTAAACAAATGTTTAGGCCTTATTAAGAAGAAATAATCAGGTAACTTAATATGTCAATATTCATTCAAATTTATATCCACAAGTTAACAAAGGACCTTCCAACACATTTCAACTGATTTGGAATAGATTTTGGGAACATATTGTAACACTTTATAATCAGAAAATTATGTTTCATGGCCAACACATGGCAATTGTGGGTTGATTTTATTATACTTGACTTAGAATTTTTTATTTTTCATAATAATGAATTGATATTTTGAAATGAAAATTTTAAATGATCAAAAAGATTTAATAATAACATATTGTTGCATAATGATCCAGGTATTGTTGGATAATGAGCCAAGTTGGTGTAACAATGAAATCATCATGGAGTTGGTTTCCTCTTAGACACACATACAATCATTGATAATAGATTTGGAAGGCTTTCAGATAAGTTTAAGAAGAAATATGTTAGAATGTAGATACTTATCACATAATTGAATCAAAGAGAACTTGTGTAGCTTGTTTCATTGATAAAGTTGTAGACTTCAAAGAATGCTTTAAGGATTGTGAGATTTCTAATAAAGACCCATACAAACATTGATAGAAGATTTGGAAGGCTTTCATATACGTTTAATAAGAAATATGTTAGGATGCTAGCACTGATAATAGATACCTATCAAATAATTGAATTATCCACACCTAGCAGACTTCAACCACACTAAATGATTATCCACAAATTTCTCAACAAATATATGCGGAAGAAGGGTAAAATCCCAGTCCAGCAAGTGGGAAAAGAAAAACACATGCACATAATCCAAATTCGTGTACCCAATCTGTGGTCATTCAGATGAGTGATTTCCTGAGTTAAAAGATGAATTTGTGGGTGCATTCTACCTCAACCCAGTCAACGATTCAACAAACACGTGGGCGTTTACAGCAGGGGTATACAACCACGTCTTTCATCAAGGGTCGAACCTCAATTCGTGGAGAGCATCTAACATAATAAAAATAACACCAGTGAATTACAACAACAGAGGTAATATTTTTACATTAGTTACACAATTATAATCACCGAAGTAATAAAAACCAATCAATCCAACAAGAACCAAAACACAGATTGAAGTTAAAAACTTTTAACATCTCAAACTACCAATATAAAAATGTTGGCAATAGTAAGAGAAGGCTAGGCTCATAAGGATAACTCGTCGAAAGGATTGCAGAGATTCTATCAGTCAAGGCGCAGAGAAATAACAACAAGGAAGCAAGATAGCCCATACGCAGAGGTCGTACTGGAAGGCTAAAGTCAAACAAAGAGCCAAGGACAACAACAAAGGTAGACGGATGGGTACATCCTTCGCTCCACCATCCTCGCACAGAAAAGCAGGGCATTGAGTTCCATAGGTCTTTTAACGATAAGGCGACGACCATAGATCAAGCTCCTGGTCGACTGCTCAGGCGAGGACTGGTGTGCTAGGAACGAAGGCTAACAACTACAAAGGTCACAATCCACAGAGCAAGGGGTCAAGACAAGCAGGAAAATGAAGGCCATGGGACACAACAACCATCAAGCTAGGCGAAGACAAGTTTTCGTCATCAACTTAAAATACATTAGTCTACTTTTCTAATAAACAAGTAGATTCAAGCACAAGTCCTAATGCCATCTACTAAACATAAATGAAGAGATCATATCGTTGCCTACTCACCCACTCTGAATGACATCCCGCTCACTCCGTGCAACTCCCACTTGCCGACTGTCAAGACTTCACCGATACCTCCCAGCCAATGCTAGGGGTACTCTTCTTCCCCCTTAGCCCCCCGAGCCGCAAAGGGGCCACACACTATCTAGACTTTTCTTCTAGCTCCCAGCTCACTTCGCAAGGCCAAGCTACCACTTCTCTCCAAGATGGGTATTCCAACTCCCACAAGTAAATCAGTCAAGTAGATATTTCTACAATGTAACATTACACAAACAGAAGAGGGTCCTTCATCCTTCTCCTTCCTTCGTTTTATAGAGGTTCGAACTTCGTTTCTTTCCTAAAATCTCATTTAATTAAAGTTTTTAAAAATAAATTCCTAAAAATTCTTCTCCGTACAAGTGTCACCCATCCCCTTCTTTCCTCCATTATTTAATTTCTTTAAATAATTAATTATCTTATTTCCCTCACCCACCTAGAGTTACTCCTAGAATCACTCATAGGTGTCCCCAAATCCCCTTACAGGTTTTAAAGGCTTTCCCTATTATGAAATTGCTAATTCAGTTTAAAATTAGAAAGCTCTTAAATGATAGATTCTTTACTAAGTTGACTTACCACTTTTTCCCTTAAGTTCCCCTTTTTCCCTTTTTATGTTACCTCTTTTCCCTAGTTTCCTATTTTTTTTATTTTACCTCTTTCCCCTCTTTACTTAGAACTCAAAAGGGCAGGTGTGAAAATTAACCCTTTTTCCCTTTTCTTATTTAATTAGTATACTTAAATTTATTAAGGTAATAAAACAATTAATTCCTTTTTTAAAATTTTAATCCAACATAATTTTATTTTTTTTATGAATAAATTAAATTTCTTACTCCCTTCATGTTACAAGATTTAATGAAGATCGTAATTATTATTTAAGTTGTTTTTGTTATTATTATTATTATTATAATTTTTTTTTTATAGAAGACAAAATTTTACCACTAGCGTAATTTAAACTTAGCCCTTAAGTTTCGTACTAGGTGACATTTAATTAGGGAAATTGTTTTTAAAAATTACTTAACATGTTATTTGTCTTAGGACCATCTAGGTTCATTCCTCTATCATCAACAATGCGACGTGCCCTTCAGGACGCACTAGGTGCTCCAAGGGTGCCACTCGCCTCATCTGTTCCCTTGCGCAATGTGCCCTTCAGGATGCACTACATGCTCCAAGGGTGCCACTCACCTCTTAATATGTTTCCTTTGCACGGCGTGCCCTTCAAGACACACTATGGGGTCCAAGGGTCCCACTCGCCTCTTGAATGATTTGGTAGACATCAATAACCCCTGGAGTCAACACTCCGCCAGGTGAACTTGTCGGAGACTAAGGGCCTCTAATGAATAAGGCCACCACCTTATTGTGTGCCCCTTAGAATCATCGTGAGAGACTGCCACTATCTTCCCTCACAACATCATGGGCCCTCTCGAACTAGGTAATCGTTAACCTACAGTTCGAACCACGACGGGAGTGGTAGTAGGCTGTGACAGGGCTGCTATCCAAACCTCTCCCTCAACATCTCTGGTAGTCATGCATGACCCCTTTACTCCATATGTGAGTCTGGTTGGGAAGCTATCATCAGCCTGCAACATCAACGAATCATGTCATAATATATCCATATCATATCATCTATTCAGAAGCACTAAAATCACAGTAAAACAATCAAACCCCAATGGTACACTCCCCGACTCGATCCGAAGTCCAAGGGGTTCCATTGATGCCTCGACATCCTCTAGGTCCGTAATCCTGCACACTCAGTAAAACCGAGTCAATAGCACCTGTCTATGTCAAAGTGGTAAAACAACATGTTATCAACCCATAATGCCTCATAATCAAAATCAAAAGTTTTAATAGCATAGAAACTCAGATCACTTGCAAGCAAGTGTCCTCAAAGAATAAGTTTGCTCAGTGCACTAGAGAGGGATGTTACATACACCCCCTCTTGGTCTAAACTTCGTCCCAAAGTTTCACAGTAAAAATGCTGAAATAAAGTGTATCACAGTATCATATGTCTATCTGTCAAACAAAAATGGAAACTGCTGGCGCATATCATATGCATCCTCCCAGGTCACCGAGTGCGGACTATAATTGTCCCACTGGACCTTGACCTGATCTACCATTCGACGTTGTAGCTTTCGAACGTGATGATCCAAGATGCGGACTGGCTCAGCCGTGAGCACCCCCTCGTCCAATACCTGCTAGGTGCTCAAGTCAAAACATGTGTAGGATCACTAAACAAAACGTCTCAAACGGAGACATGAAATACATTGAGAAAAATGCCTCAAGAATCATGCAAGGCTAGTCAATAGGCCACGGGCCTCTCCTTTCCCCAATATCGTAGGTTACCACGAACCTAGGAGAGATTTTAGCTCCTTTTTCCAACTGGATCAAACTCTTATGCTGTTTCAACTACAAGAATACTCAATTGCCACATCATAACTATGGTCGAAATGATGTGCATCGACATAACTCTTCTATCGATACTGTGCTTCTTTTATCCTTTGTCTTATTGTTTTCATTTTCTCTTCCATTTCTTGGATCGCTTCTGGTCCCAGAAGGACCCTGTCCTCAAGCCGATCCCAACTCAATGGCGTCTGACATGGTTGCCTGTAAAGAAACTTGAAAGGTGTCATCTTAATGGTGCTCTGGTAACTGTTGTTGTAAGAGAACTCCACTAGTGGCAAGAATTCTTCCCAATGCTTTTGTTGGTCCATCACGTACATGCACAACATGTCCTCCAAGGTTTGGTTCGTTAGTTCAGTCTGCCTGTCAGTCTCCAGGTGATACGCAGTACTAAAGTTAAGTTGGGTTCCCAAGGCCTATTGGAAACTTGTCCAAAATCGTCCAGTAAACACCGATCCTCGATCAGATATAATACTCTTAGGAATGCCATGCAACCTCACAATCTCACTGATGAAAACTCTAGCTATGTCAAGTGCCTGATACATCATACGCACAGGAATAAAGTGAGCACTCTTTGTCAGAGTGTCTACTACTACGAAAATCAAGTCATGTCTCCTTGCCATCAGTGGCAGTCCAACTATAAAATCCATCAAAATAACCTCCCATTTCGATTCCGGAATAGCATGTGGTTGTAGTAATCATGTTGGGTGTCTATGTTCAGACTTTACCTGTTGACATTCTAGACATCTGGCCACCTAGTTGACTATGTCTTCCTTCATTCCCTTCCAGAAGAATAAGGGTTTAAGGTCTGCCCTCATCTTCGTGACTCCCGGGTGAGCCATGTAAACTGCTCTATGAGTCTCGCTTAGGATCGTCATCCTCAACTCGTCGTTCGGCGGTACATAGATCCAACTTTTAAACCTCAATAAACCATCTCTATCAAATGAAAATCCTTCAAATTGTGGTACCACCATTGTGTTTTGTCCGATAAAACCCTCAACTTCTTTGTATCAGTCATCGTCACGCTGTAAAGTTAGAATATTTTCACGTAGATTCGTCTGAAGAGGCAGCACCGAAAAGATATGTGGTCTCCGACTCAATGAATCCGCCACTCAATTCACTGTTCCTTTTATGTAGGTAATCTCAAGGTCGTACTCGCTAATCAATTCTGACCAACGCCGTTGTCGCACGTTCAGGTCGCTTCACGTAAAGATGTGTTGTAGTCCACAACGGTCAGTATTTAGTTCAAATTTTCATCCAACAAGGTAGTGTCTCCAAACCTTCAAGGCATATACGATGGCTAACAACTCCAAATCATGCGTTTCATAGTTTTCCTCATGCCTTCTCAATTTTCTCGAGATGTAAGCGATCACTCATCTGTCTTTCATCAAGAATCCACCTAAGCCTTCCTTGGATGCGTCAGTGCATACCAAGAAGTTTGCATCCATGTCCGGGACCTTTAGTATCGGTGTTTATTTCAAAAACTCCTAGAGTCTCCGAAATGCTTTCGCGCATTTCTCGGTCCCAACAAACTTCTTGTTTTTCTTCTGCAATTCCATGATCGGATTTTCTATCTTTGAAAATCCCTCGACGAACCGTCGATAGTATCCTACTAAACCCATGAAGCTACGTACTTCTAGGACATTCATCAGTGTAGTCCATTCCATAATGGCCTCGACCTTTGTTGGATCCACGACGATGCCTTCACCAGAGATGACATGCCCCAAGTAGTGAATCTTTGATTGATAAAAAGAGCATTTGGAAAACTTCCCATACAGTTTGTTCTCTCGCAGACACTGTAGTACCAAGTGCAAGTGCTCATCATGCTCCTCCGTCATCCAAGAGTATATCAAAATATCATCAATGGATACTTGGATGAACTTGTCCAAGTACTTTCAGAACACCCCATTCATCAAACTCATAAATACCCCTGGGGCATTTGTCAGTCCAAACGGTAAAACAACAAATTTGTAATGTCCAAACCTCATCTTAAAGGCGGTCTTAGGGATGTCGTCCTACTTTATCCGTAGCTGGTGATGCTCTGATCGCAAATCTATATTGGATAACACCGTTGCACCCTTCATTTGATCGAACAAATCATCAATTATTGGCAATGGATACTGAGTCTTGATCGTGGCCTTGTTTAGTTGACGGTAGTCAATGCAAAGCCTCCCCAATCCATCCTTCTTTCGTATGAAAGTAACAGGTGCACCCCACTGTGACACACTAGGATGTATCAGTCCAAGGTCCAACGACTCCTTCAATTGCATTTTCAACTCTTGTAACTCTGGGGTCGGCATCCAATAAGGCGTTTTTTCTATCGGTTCAGTCCCCGATTTTAATTCTATTGTAAAATCCAATTCCCTCTCTAGTGGCATCCCAGCTAACTCCTCTGGAAATACGTCCGCAAACTCTCTCACCACCGAAAGGTGTTCTAAACCCTATGCTACTTTTTTCTCATTTAACTCAAGGATCACATAAAGCTTGCACCCCTTGCGCATGCTCTTCTGAAGTTGCAAGGAAGAGATGAATCTCAGGGAAACTCCCTGGTTCCGTCTTACAATCACCTATCTCTGTCCCTTGTCATCGACCAAGCTCAACCATTTCATCTTACAGTTGAGTATCACCTCATGCGATTCCAACCAATCCATACGAATCATGACATCATACGATTCTAGGATCGTGATGTACAGGTTGGCCCTTGTGACAAAATCTCCCAGGTTAAGGATACATCCCGTAACCTTTCCTCCAACATTTTGTTTGGCTCCCGAAGCCATCTCTATGAAGATAAACTCGTCCTGTTTGATTGCCTTTACCTTAATCCTTTTTAGCGCTGCACCAGAAATGAAACTCTCGGTATCACGGGGATCTATCAAAATACTAAGGGTCTGGTCAGCGACGGTACCTGCCATCTCAAGCACAGTCAACTGATGCTCTGCCTGGTGGTTATTCACTGCTACATGAATCTGATGGGCCTTGCCCATATCTCCCACGGTAGTGGGTCCAGAGGATCCGGATGCTCTGGTCCTCTCCACAGGGCAGCCGCGTTGGTAATGTGGCTACCCACATGTCCAACACCCCTTCTTCAGTCTAGTACTCCTAGTACTCGAAGTTGAAGATGAATTCTAACAATAAGGCCAAACTTGAACTTCTTGACCTTATGTTTCTATGTAACTTGGTGCAGAGCATATCAAGCAACTCCAAAATGGGCCTCGTACTCAAGCACCGTGTGGCCACCTCGTCGCAAGGCGTCGAACTCGTTGAACTAACGCTCAACAAATTCCTTAGAAACATACCTCTCCTGGAACCGTCCCTCGAACAGTTCCCATGAAACGTCGTCGACTGCCAAGTTCAAAAGGGGCAGGAGCGTCTTCTGCCATAAAAGAGCACTCCCCTTCAGTCGAAAGACCACCATGTGGACCTTCATGCTGGAGGTCGTAAACACAAAGTGCGAAGCACACGCCTTGCTCTATACCTATTATTCGACGACACCAATGTACATGACACTCATAGACGCTAGAAATCATCTCTCTCGAGATCTTGGAGGATGCTAACGGTACTAGCTATTGCGCGGTGGGGACCCTCAGGGGCGTCCTATAAATGTGATCTCCACGAGGACACGTTAAGGTTTTTACTTATTGCAAGGGTTAAGACTCATGGGTTTACTGCAGTGGAAAGCCTGGTGATCAATAGTCATAGAGTTGAACCCGCTCTGATACCATATGTAACAACCCTCTCATTTAGTTACGACAACAAGCCTCTCATAACAAGTGCACAATTTTTTTTTTGTGTGTGCGTGTGTAGAAGGGTAATAAAGACATTATACTCTACATCGCAACACGATGACGAACATGACACATGCAACTCATGCGACAACAACATAACAACCTAAGAAGCACATCAAGCATCTGGAAGCAATGAACGACAATCAATCAACGAAAAATAAGAATGACTACCCACCCGTCCTACCCTGCAGTGGTTAGGAACTCCAGGACACATAAGCAATGCTCACGCCCAGGTTCCCATCGATTTTGACCATTTAAGGTCTCAAGGATGGCAACTATTCTGAGGAACAAGGAGGTGTCTACATCCCACCCAACACAAGCATACCAAGCCTACTAAGCTAAGGACAATCATCCTATCAACCTAACACACCCAAACTTAATTACACAAGTAACTAGAACCCTTTAGTGAGCAACCAAGAACATTAAAGTTTACAACCAAGTACAAAATTAATTAAAATGAACAACCGCACCCTTAACAGGAAGTGCAAGCTAAAAACAACTTCGTCAACAACCAACCATTACTCAAGGCTAAAAGGTCAAATTTACGATTTAAATAGGCTTTCAATACAAATCAATTAACTAGTCTAAATTCCATTAGTCAACAATTTCCAACGAGCTTAACATGGATTACGACTCATGTGAACTAGTATGAGTTAGTTCTGTTAACTCCCAAAATAGCACTTTCATTTTGGTCAGGTTTTATGGTGAATAGCATGGCTATTGGTGGTTTCCTCAATTCATTGTTGAGCCTTCTAGCTACAAAATTTTAGTTTTTGGTTTGACTTAAATTTGACACTTAAACTTGCAAGGAACTTTTCAATTTCTT
>ML787717.1:328141-345415 GCA_009831015.1 Picea engelmannii
TCTCCCCTCCTCTTCCTCTCACTCACTCTTTCTCTCTCTACCCCCTCACTTGGTATCCCTCTCCCTCCCTCTCACACTCTCAAACAATCCCTCTCTCTCTCCCCCTCCCTCCCATTATCTATCCTCTATCTCTCCTACATATACCCCTCTCTCTGTTAGAAAAACAGGATCGCAGAGCAATAAAATAAAAACAATTGTGGAAATAAAACATACAAGATACACAATACAATAGAGACACACGTATACGTGGTTCACCTAGTGTGGGCTATGTACACAAGAGAAATTGTCAGGTTATTCATTTTTATTATCCAAAAAATGAAGGGATACAACCTACAACACACCCATTGTAACTCCCTCTTCTTTCTCTCACAGTCCCCTCTCTCAGAATGCAATATTCACAATGATACACAGTCGCAATAAAATTTCCTCATAAAACAAGGTTTCCTTTTAGGTAAAAAAACCCTAACATAACTTCTAATGTTAGATATGTGACCTTATAATGAATGGTCCATATTAACTATGAAATTAAAATATACATTTACAAGCCAATTTTTCCTTTAAGGGCTTCGTACCTGAATCCCCACCGGGGGGCCGCTTTCCCCTGGACCTTGTGTTGGGTTATGAAAAGGTACATATATTCTCCCCATTTCCATGATTTATGACATCATCTTGAATGGATTTTCTGTTACTTAGGAATAAAATAGGATAGGAAATGACTAAAATGTCTTCTAGAACTATCATTGAGTTGAAATTCATAAATTCTAAAATATGGTTGGAATTGTTTGATTTTGTTACAGGAATGGGTAAATCTTCGTAAACTCACGATAGTAGAAGAGATTTTGAATATGCACAAGCTATTGGAGGCTAAAGATATGGAGCATGAAGCAATTTCAAGAGATATTAGTTCTCTATTTTGTAAACTTCAAAAATAGTAATAGCGATCCTGAGGATCTCTCGATCCTCGGGATAGCTTTATTTACCCATATTTTGTAATATATAAAGAGTAGTGAATCCTAGAAAGGATAAGGAAAGAATTATATCTAAGCACTCATAATTCATAATTGCTCTGCGCAAATAGTTTCTGTAAATGTTGTTTCAGTTATGGAGTTAATAAAGGTTTTGAATGTTTCCATCATTTTCGTATACTGAGTTTCCAGTAGCAGTGCTTCTGAGGACCGAGGGCCCAGTCTAAAGGAGTTACTGTCTTAATCTGTATTTTATCATTTTGATTTCTGTTTTGAACTTTAAATCCTCTTTATCATCGTTAAAGATAATTCATAAGCATGTCAATGTTCTGATATTGTTTGCTTGTAAAAGATATATGTTTTCCTTTGAATGTTGTCTATTGCTATTCCAGATTCCATCTGCTATAGTTTACTTCTTGACAGTTCCTCTCATTTTCACATGCGTTGTTCCTTTCAATTAAATTAGCAATTGATGTTCCTTTCTATTAAATTAGCATGTGTTGTTTCTTTTGCTTAATTAGCATTTTTTTTCCCTTCTACTTAGTTAGCAGTTGCTATTCAATTACTGTTCTACCTCAATTTAGAGTATTCAGTTATTTCTTTCTAGTAGATTAGATAGTCATCAATAGGTCAATTTGTTTCCATAGATTCAATTCATGTTTCTTAAATTAGATCAATTCATGCCTTTAATATCAGATTCAATTCTTGTCCCTTAATTAGATCAATTCAACAATTTACTTCATGCCTTCAATTCATAGCACATTGTAGATCAGATTTCAATCATGTTCAGTAGGATATTAGCTTTAGAAACTTAATGAATCTGTGAGGAACTTGATTGTTGATAAACTCAGAGTTGCTTTAACTATGCGATTTTAGCCTCTATGATCTATCTGCATAGAATTTGCTGATATTCTTGAAATAGAAGAGGAATCCTCTGGTTGATAAATTAATGTTAAACTAAGGTTGTTTTTAGAACATCTTTAAAGCCCAACATTTTGGCATCGTTGTCGGGGAGAGTGTCAAAGATAGCATAGGTTGTGTCTTTGGATGAAGAGGTATTGAAGATGGAAGGTAAGAACCTAAGCAGGAAATAAGTAAGATGCTTATGCCAACGCCTACCTCCAGCTAATACTTAGAGGTTATATAGGTATTTTTTGAAATTTTTGAGTGGAGTGTGTATGACTAAGAAAAAAGATCCTGAAAAACTGAAACCTCCACCAAAAACTACCAAAGCCCAGGGTTTGATTCTCCCTGGGAGAAGCACTTTCATAGACGATATCATCTGAAAAGTGGAATCTCAAGATTTGGTTGGACCTAGGAAAGGATCTACCCGAATCCCTCAGGCAGCAATTTCAACAACTGCAGCTCACACTGAGATTCACAACAAAACTAGAGGGACTGAGCAAAGCTTTCAAAGCACAAATATTCCACCCCTCACCCCTTTAGTCGAGGGAAATTCACGTAATGTGGAGGAAGGAGAAGAAGAAACTAGTGGGGTTGCCAAGGCAAACCCATCACTGTCACCTAAATCTCCTGTGAAAAAAGAAAGCATACCTAAAATCCCAGATAGAGGTAGTGCAGTCAATTCTCCTCGGGGATCAAGTAATCAATAAAAAGAACACCCAGACCAAGAAATTCCTGAAGATTATTGGCAGATCTTTGATCAAATGGCGCAACCAAATCAGGAACGACCCCAGACATCCACTTTGGAATATCCAATAGTTTATCTAGTCGCAAATGCCCCCATGAATGCAATTCCCCTATAGAATTTTCCAACCTTTCATGGATTGATTTCAGAAGACCTGGATGCATTCTTATTCAAATTTGATGTCCTATGTAGAGGTTATGATTACACCCCTGAACCCCAAAAACTAAAGTTGTTCCCTTCCACTTTGAAAGGAGCATCTCTGCATTGGTTTATGGGATTGGGAGGTGGAACTATAAACTCATGGGATGAGATGAAACAAGCCTTCTTGACAAAATACCAGGATTATTGTAGAAATAGGGACCTAAAAGATGAAATCTTTCAAATGGTTGCAAAAGAAAATAAGACATTAGAGGAATATGTTGAAAGATTTCAATATAATCTGCAAAGATCTCCTTATGGTATGTTACCAGGCGCGGTGCTCAAAGCCACTTTGATAAAAGGAATGAAAGATGAGTGGGTAGAAACATTGAATTTAATGGGGAAGGGTGATATTTATCAAGAAACTTATGATAACATCATTCTATTGTGCATCAGGTGCTCACGTGGAAGTACATGGACCAGATCAGGAATGCGAACTCCCCTCACTAGAAATAACAATGTCACCAGCGGAGGAGTTACCCGAGCTGAAGTCGGTAATCTCTTAGAAAATTTCAAAACTGATATTTTGAGCACTCTGACTACACAATTGGATGTATTACAGGCCAAACAGAAACAAACAGAAGCAGAATAGACTTTGACCATATTTTGCCACTGATGCAGAAAAAAACATGGTCCAAGGTAATGTCCTTTAGATGTGGTTCGAGTTTGCGCTATTTGCGCCAAAGATCACGAAACAGAGCAATGCCCATCGCTCCCTGGACTAAAAGTTGTCTTTACAGAAGTGGAAGAGGAAACAAAACCATTATACTTGATGGCTCAGCGTCGCCAATGGCAGGCCCGACCTCCATGTACACTACATGACCCCTCCTCTTTCTTTTCTGGGTAGTATAATCAACAACAAAATTATGGAAACACATGGTAGGGCCAACCATTTACTAATAAAAACTAGCAGCCCCAGCAAAATCCAGCTGTGAATCCCACTTGGTCGAACCAACCCACTATGAATCCCATTTGGCAGAATTAACCAACTACAAATTCCCCCTGGCCCAACTTACAATACTCTACCCCACCTTGGAAAAACCCAAACAACAACTCTTACCCTTCACAGTGGTCCAACAAAGCTACCCAAAACCCAAATTGGAACCAAAATTGGCAGCGCCCCATGGGAATAACCAATCAACCCATAGGGATGCCCCTCAAACCCAACCCACTTTGCAAGTCCCACTCCAATTACCCCAGAACCCTCAACCACAATTGCACCCTCAATTACTAGCCCAACCTCACCCAAATCCCAATAACAGACCAGCCCGACTCATCCAGATTATGGAGAACGGGGAAGGGGAAACCAACTCGGTAGGGTGCAACGAATTTTGGTTGAGATCGGGGTGTATAATCTCTCCGGAAGACAGTAACGATTTCCAAGAGTAGGAGAATGAAAATAACATACAACCAGCAATAACACCTTCGACTGTGGTCATAACAAAAGAAACAGAGTAGGGAGGAAACATAGTCGAATCACAGGATCCTGATAAGGATGCAACCCCTCCTCACCCGTTCCCCAAAATATTGATGATAGAAAAACCTGTCGTGTATCCTAACTTTGATATTGTAGGGGAACTCAATAATTTATATGTCAATATCCCACTCCTGCAGGCTCTGCAAGACATTCCAATTTATGCAAAGACAATCAAGGAACTATGTGGGAGGAAGCCTGTTAGGAAAATTAAAAATTCATCATCAATTGTTCGTGTGGTAGGAGCCTTGCCTGATCTAATTTTGGGTAGACAAGAACCAGTGAAATATGCAGATCCAGGGAACCCCATAGTAACAGTTCAGATCCAGGGCTATTCTTTTCCAAATACACTAGTCGATTTGGGGGTGGCCATCAACATCCTGACTATGGAAACCTGCAATACCCTGGGTTTTGACTCCTTCGAGCCTACCCCAATTGTGTTACAGTTGGTTGATCGATCAATGGTTAGACCAGTTGGCACATTACATGATATAGAAATTTAAGTCGACTCTTGGGAATATCTAGCGGATTTCCTTATCATCAACCCAAGAAGTGGGCTTGAAGGGAATCCATTAATACTGGGAAGACCATGGCTCACAACGACAGATGCGTACATAGGATGTCATATGGATAATATGACAATTTCTAGAGGAGGTGTTACAAAAAATCTCATATTATATCCTCCAGTCAAGCCAAGCCCAACTATCGTATATCCACAGTTGCCACCACCAAGATATCCATAAAAGGATCTATGGTCCCCTTTCATGTTGGAAGAATCTCTCAGACTCAAGAACCAAATAGAGGATGACGTGATCAGTGGGTTTATTAATAGCCTAACCATTGTGAGTAACCCTATGTCCCAGATGCTCAAAGCTGTTCTAGATTGCGAAGCACAGGGAGACCCGCTGGAAGATTTAATGGAACAACAAATCCCGACTACTGTTGTTCAAAACAACAAATCAGTTGGGATTGCACCCGGGAGGTCTTTGAACATTAATGCCAATCTATATGCACAACAAAAACAAAAACTTATTCAAATCCTTTCTAAATATCAACAAGATTTTCCCTAGGAGTATTCTGACATGAAAGGTATTGATCCGCAACTCTGCACACACCATGTTTATATTGAGAAAGATGCCCGACCTATCTGACAACCCCAAAGAAGATTGAATCCCCATCTCAGGGATATTGTCAAAGAAGAATTACAAAATATGTTGGACGTAGATTTTATATATCATATCTCGGATACTTGGTTGGTCTCCCCACTAGTAATCGTCCCCAAGAAAAATGGAAAATGGAAAATCTGTGTAGACTACAGGGAACTTAACAAAGCCACCCAAAAGGACCACTTCCCCTTACCTTTCATCGATCAAATCCTGGATACTTTAGCAGGGAAGAAATTATTTTCTTTCCTAGATGGCTTTAGTGGTTACAATCGGATCCAGATTGCCCCAGAAGATCAAGATAAAAATGCACTTACATGCCCCTGGGGTACCTTTGCATACAGAGTATTTCCCTCTGGACTATGTAATGCTCCAACCACATTCTAAAGGGAAATTCTAAGCATATTCAATGACCTAATTAGCGAAGGGATTGAAGTTTACATGGATGATTTCACACCCTATGGCGACAACTTTGATTAAGCTCTGGACAATCTGGAAAAGGTACTGGAATGATGCATCACTACCAGGTTATGTTTAAGCCATGAGAAATGTCACATGATGATGAAGAAAGGTGTGGTGTTAGGACATTATATTTCTACAGATGGAATTAGGGTAGATACAACAAAAATAGATGTAATTCTCAATCTACCTACACCATGCACACAAACTGAGGTACGTAGTTTCCTTGGCGCTTCAGGATACTATTGCAGATTCATGCAAAATTTTGTAAGAACCATTTCACCTTTACATGATTTAACTGGTAATGTGGAGTTTCAGTGGTATGACAAGTGTGATGTGGAATTTGCAGGACTCAAGAAGTTGATCTCGACAACACCGATGTTAAGAGGACCAAATTGGAAAATACCATTTCACATCTCCACCAATGCATAAGATATTTCCATAGGTGTTGTCCTTGGACAGGAAGAAGACAAGAAACCTTATGCTATTTATTTTATCAGTAAGAATATCACTCCCGCTGAATCTAATTATACAGTAACAGAAAAAGAATTTTTAGTTGTTATACATGCCATAAATAAATTTCGTCATTATATAACAGGCTATCCATTTATTTTGTATACTGATCATTCTGCTATTACTAATGGGTCACTCGATGGTTATTTCTATTGTAGGAATTTGACATCACCGTCAAAGATCGACCCGAAAGAGAAAATCTTGTTGCAGACTTCCTATCCCACATACCCAAAATGGATGACTCCTTGATAGTTGAATATCAATTTCCAGATGAGCATTTGTTTGCCATCACTTCTAAACCACCTTGGTATGCTAATGTGGAAAATTACCTGGCATCGGGGAAATTACCGACACATCTATGATCAAGGGAAAGAAAACTAATCGTCCAACGTAGCAGACGATTCACTTGGATCGGTGGATATCTCTTCCACACAGGGGCTGATTTACAGATCCACAGATGTGTATGAGATGACAAGATCTATGACATACTGAAGGCAGGACATGACGACCCCTACGACGGGAATTTTGCAGATCGCAGGAGCGTACATAAAATTTTACAAATGGGCTACTATTGTCCCTCAATATTCAGAGATGAGAAGAAATATGTCCAGACCTGTAACAACTATCAGTGGATGGGAAAACTAGGTCAGGCTGATGAAATTCCTCTGAAAGCACAAGTACCCGTAGAGCCATTCGAGAGATGGGAACTAGACTTCGTTGGCCCCTTCAATCCGAAGTCAAATCAGAAGGCCTATATTCTAGTTGCAACAGACTACATGATGAAATGGGTAGAGGCAGAAGCCTTACCAAACACAATAGAGGAAGTAGTCATCAAATTTCTTTTCAAATTATTTGTATTCTATGGACTACCTAGGGAAGTAATCACTGATGGGGGGTCACAATTTACAGCTCATAGAATCACGACCACCCTGGACAATTATCATATTAAACACATATTTACTTCCCCATACCATCCACAGGAAAACGGACAGGTAGAAAGCACCAATAAAGTTTTAAAGGCAATTTTGACGAAAACATTCTCAACAAATCGACAGAATTGGGCTACTGAGCTCCCAAATGCCTTAGGGGCTTATCACACAACATGGCGTAACACCACTGGCTATTCTCCTTATCATTTAGTCTATGGTAAAGAACCTATATTTCCAATCGAATTTGAGATTAAGACTCTAAGGATGGCCCAACAGATTGGACTGGATCTCACAGAGGCGCATAAACAATGCCTACAACAACTCAATGAATTGGATGAAGCATGCATGTCCTCCTTCGAGTGCACAGCTGTCATTCAGAAATAGAGAGCAGACTGGCATGATAAACATATCAAGAAGAAATCTTTCCAGAAAGGTGATTGGGCGCTCCTCTATGATTCCAGATTTCAGGATTTCCCTAGAAAATTACAGACAAGGTGGTTGGGACCATATGAAATTAATGAAGTTCATGATAATGGCACTGTCACTTTAATTACCATCGACGGGTCTGGGTCTCCCTTTTTGGTCAATGGACATCAGCTACAACTTTACCATCAACCGCCTTCAAAAGAATCCTTCTGTCAAGAAGTAAGTAAGGACCGTACTGTTCATATTTTGGCTGGCTGGGAAGGTAACCCAGTAGCCTCAACTCCATAAATGATGAATTCTTTTTTTTTTACTGTATATATTGTATATAGTTTTTTTTTATAGATTTGATTGAGTCTTTAGCTCTTATTTTTTTATAGGAAAGTCATTTGAGAAAATACAAACCAGAAGAGATGACTATAATGAATATAATTAAACAGTCTTTTTTGTTCTTTACCTTTATCCTACATTGCAAAAAATCAACAAATATAACCCTTGTCTTTACAAGAAAATGAACATGCTTAAAGACCATCTAATACTTCGATTATTGCATAAACTTACCCATAGTAATTGAATGAATTTAGTTGATGACTAATCAATTTTAGATTCACTGAACAAAAATGACCGTGGGAGTTTTAATCACTTAATTAGATGGGTGATCATCACTATTGTTCACTAAAAAAAAAATGATTGTTGTTCCTTTGAAAAGAACGATTGTTGTTCCCTTCGTACGTAATATTGTTTACTCAAAACAAAATGATTGTCGTTCCTTTGAAAAGAACGACTGTTGTTCCCTTTGTACGTAATATTGTTCACTCAAAACGAAATGATTTTCGTTCCTTTGAAAAGAACAACCACTGTTACCTTCGTACGATCGTTGTTTCCTTCACAAACCATTGTCGTTCCTTTTAAAAAGGACGATTTCTATTCCTTTGTTGTTCCTTTCACGATTTTTTTCTTATTGTGGCTCCTTCCTTAAAACATACCATTGATTATGTCAGTCACTCCTTTGGGTATGACCTTCACTGATTCCTTTTCTTCAACACTAGCTCTAATCTGTCATTTGGTGTGGATCATTTAACATACCTTAATAAACTATTTTTGGATTAATTTCTCTGAATCCTTTTAAAAATTGTTCACAATTCATTAACCACCATAATTCGTTTCTTTCCCTTATATATCTACATATACTTGAATGATAATTTATTTCATATCATAATAAGGAATATTAAATGCATTCTTAATTGGAATTCTTACACTTCTTACGCCATCCCTCACTCTTAAGGAGTAGATGAGCCTCCCTTGTTAGAGCTCTAAAAAAAAAAAAATAATAATAATCTTCTTCCATAAAGAATAGGGGGTCTCATCATGAGCCAACCTACCAAATTCATCAGATAATAACATAAGTGACATTCCCACTATGGATACCACACCAGGGCAATGGCCTTTGGCATTTTTTCATCAAAGGACAAGAGATCTCATCACGAGTCGACTTGTTCACTTAGGTTACAATCTAGTGAGTGGCATTATCATCATTTGGCTGCCAAACCAGGATAATGGTCTTCTTTGGAAAAGACAATTCAAACCATTTATTAAGGATACAAGATCATCTATGGGTTAAAACAAAACCCTGTTGAGGCTATGGATACTTGCTGGCAGCAGTGGCTCTGCCTGTGGTATCGAAGTATACCTTAAATATGCCAAGTTTTAGTGTGTTTTGAGATTTCCTTTTCTAAATATTGAGTCTATCATTCCAAATATATCTAATAAAAGAAAAAGGGGGAGAGTAACAACGTTAAGATATGTGGAAAATTTTAAACTTGTGAACAAATCTAAAATCATTCAGAATCTTTTTCCTCAAAGGGTTTCTACCATGGGTATAATAATATGAATTTCCCACACAAAGTGATGATTATCGTTAAGTATCGTTAAAGTGCTTGATTGAAATTTATTAATGATTGTATTTTCCAGCGGTGACAACGACATAACAAACACAACTCACAGTGACTCCCCGCCATTATTACACTCATACGTTTGATGGTCGAGGCCAACCTTTCTATTTATGGGGGGGTAGATGCTTGACACATTTACCGATAGATTCCAATGAATGCAGTAATTTCAAAAATGAAAATTTTTCTATATTCACACAATGTCGTTCTATATTTGCTATGACTTTTGTTTTCAAAAATCTGGTTGAGTTAAGTTGTAACAAGGAACATTAGTTTTCCTCACCTTCTTACAGGAATATGGGAGGCTGAAGTGTGTGACGGGAACCAACACTCTTATAGGTAACTGAGCATGCAAGAGAAATCCTACACCATCTAGGGTGGACAGAGTACTTCAATCGGTTCCAGGGATATGATACAGACATCACGATCGAATTCTTTCAGAACTTGTAGGGAGAGACCTCCATGGTTCGAGATGTATGAATTCCAGCCACTCAGGAAATTGTAGCAGAGGTTACGGGACTTTCTAATACAGGAATACAATGGTCTGGAAGATATACAGTGCTTAAAGAAGCTGTAGAATCCTTTGTAGACCCTGGAGAGGAATTGGATAAAAAGGGAAAGGGACTTAACCCCATCACTCTCAGCGAACCCTAGAAAGAACTGACAGGTGTCATACAGAGATATATCACCTGCGATGGAATATATGATGTGATCCACCCATGCCACCTCAAACTACTAGCTGCACTCAAACAACGGTTAGTAATAAATTTACCATTTTTTCTAAATGCTATGTTACATGAAGTCGCTATAAGAACACAGAAGGAAAAAGATTTTGTTACCATCATCAGCCACCATGGATTGGTAAAAATGATAGTAAATAAGGCCCTAATTCAAACTCAAATGACCTGGGGGGATCTTATTGAGGCCAATAGGCCCTTACAATTAGAGCAACCTAAATTACAACATGAAGACCCAACCCAAGGAATTGAAGTAGCACAGGAAGGGGAACCTGCTGCCCAAATGGAAGTTCCACCCCTTCAACCTGAAGTCGAGGCAGACCCTGTCCAATATGTAAAGAATCAGGCCTCACAAGTAGAGGCATCAACAAGGAAGAGAAAAAGAGCAATGGTTTCTCCTAAATCTCCCATTGAAGGGAAAAGAAGAAGAAGATGGATAAGACGTCATGAAGAAATTCAAGATACAATAGAACAGACTGAAGAAATTCAGGATACAACAAAACAACCTGAAGAAATTCAAGACATAACAGAGAATCCCTTACAGGGAGATGTTCAAGGAATTAAGTAGATAGAAAAAACACCACAAGGAAACAATTAGGAAAATACCCAACCAACATTGGGACACCTCACAGAACAATTTTTGAAAATATATGAGGTAGAGATAGCTCGGGTTTTAGAGATTTTAGGGACCTCAATTAGCAAAGACACAAATAGGCCAGAAGAAAGCTAGGCCCCAGACTCTCCTTCGAACCCTACTGAATATTTACCTGACACTGAGATGTCACTCCCAGATGATACAACACAAGAAGAACCTCATACTAAGGTAAATACCCTGGTAGAGCAAGCATAAGAGCCACTATTAACAGATCAAGGTGAGGAAAATCCTGACAGCTAACAGAAACAAAAATCAGGCAAAAGCCACAACAGAATTAGAAAGTTAAAACACGAGAACAAGTTGTTGGAGGGAAGAGTTAAAAATATTAAAGTGTTAAAGCATAAAGTTGGCAAGATTAAGGAAATTATCAAGGAATTAAGAAAACAACTAGAGCAAGCTGATAAGATCTATTAAAGAAAGAAGACCAAAATACATAGAGCACAGGGAAGGAACCCTCTTCTTAGGAGGAAAGTCCAAACGAGTTATGTAGGAACACAGACAGAGTTGCATATCCTTGAAGAAATGGTAGAAATGGAACTTCAGACTGAGACTATAGCAACAGAAGAGGTAGTTGTTCAAAATGAAGAGGAAATTCCTCTGGGATCATATGAAACAGAGGCTCAACTAGAAATTCTAGGAGGAATAGTTGCTCAACCTAAGGGAGTAATTCTCACTCCTATGGAGACCATAGATGCAGAAACTCAGACAGTAATTCTAGTAATGAATGAAGCAACCTGTCAGACTGAAGAGGTATCTCGGTTTCAAGATCAAAGTGCCATCATTGAAATACTAGAAGCAGAAATGGTACAAGCCCAGCATGCCTTGACCTAGACCAGAGATGAAATGGTGACCATGACAGAGCACCGAAGATTTTTTAAACAACTCAAAACCATGTAAGTCACGGAAAATTAGATGCATGTTGAGTTGACTAAGGCTCAAGGGAAGACAAAGAAGGTACAAGGACAATTGGAAAAAGATTTGGAGCAAATCAGAGTGATTTGTGATATCTACACTGATGCAATAGATTGTAGAGATCCTGCTACCAATTATAATTTTTATTTATTAGAACACTACCTGTTACAGATGGTGAAAGCTATTCGAGCAGGTAAACCGATTAAATTCACTACTATCTCTGAGTTTGTGTCTTGTTTTAAGGAGCAGGAAGAGAAAGTACAATATTTGTTGTGTGAACTGTACTTTCATAATTTCATTTTGGAAGACAACAATAGAGATAATCCCGGTCCCTTTATTGGGAACATCCAATTTCAAGCATTCCTATCCTTCAATAAAAATCAATTCAGGTGGGCCAAGGCCCACAAAACTTTCGTGAAGAGAGGAACTAGGTTAGATCTCTGGGTTAGGGGGGAACCACCAAAATATTTTCCAGCTATCATGCGACATAAGACATTCATGAAAAGGGGAGTGAGAATCTATTTAGCCCCTATTCATCAACATGTTATATGATCCGGCATAGCCTAATTTAGGGAACTCAAAGAATAAGCTCTTGTTGGCTCCCAGTTAAGGTGGGATGTCTCCCCAGTTGAAGTAAAGATTAGAGAGCCCTTCAGTTTCAATAAATTCTTTACAGCCACCTTCAGAATAGAAAGATATGCCAGAATGATCCAGGAGGAAGGATGTAACACCCTGTTTCCCCCAGCTTGTAAATATAACTGGACTGGCCAAGAACTATGGCAAACTCATAAATATGAATATGTGATGTAAAGGGACCTTGAGGAAAAGGTCAATGAATATGAATGACATTTTGAATTTATTGCAGAACTGCTGAGAGGGGATGTGCAAAAAAGAGACCACGATGGCGGTGGAAGGCACCTGGAAAGGGGGCATTAACTTCCACTGAGAATTAAATACCGTATTTGGACTCCACTGGCCCGGAGAACCAAAAGCGGCTCGTTGGCCCTGAAATTTAATGCCTTGCAGGCTGATAGGTTGATGGCTTAATGAGGGATGGGGAGGTGAACCGCCTATCCGTAGAGCCGTCAGGCCTGATTGACGCAAGGGTAATCGTGCCACACGCAACCTCGCGAGAGGATAAGGCAGATGGAAGAAGCGATTGAGGAGGGAAGACACGAGGGGAACTCTGGCATTACGCAGAGTGAGTGATAGCAGAGAGGAAGGATTGCAACCTTCGCTCTTGGTCACTGGAAGACAGAGAGAAACACAGTCTCACAGCATCGTGGTCTCAGCTCGAGGGTGGCTAGTGGTAAATCCGTTGGGAGTCGCTATTCCTATAGTTGGGTGGAAATGAGCACCCCTCTCAGCAGTCGTACCCACTTCTGAAGTTATTTATGATAAGTGTTTTGTTCATATTGCATCTTCATATGCTGACATATATGCTCATAAACTGTGAAATTGTGAACAATTACAGTATCAGAATGTCTGTGCAATGTTTTGATAAGTAATGTTAAATATATGCTTATAACAGAAAGACCATGCATGGCTTATGTTGATAAATGAATTTAATCATGCATGAGTCGAACCAATTCAGAATTCTAGTCCATCCTCAAGAGTTGTTTCCCCTTACCCGTCTCCAGGGATGCCCCGGAATAGATCTCATCACAGAGACTTTCCCTCCTTAGAAAGGTTCACCAAGAACCCAGAAAAGGGACTTGAACGCGCAAGTCTTAATAACCCTGTACGAGGAGGAATGCCCCTCTTAAAATTCTGAAGTAGCAGCGTAGGGATAAGTAACGAATCGACAGATGAGATCCTGTCAGAAAACCCATGGTAATTCATGACCGTCAGATTGACGGAAGTAGTAAGAGCGTTACACATCTTGCCCCTTTTTCCCTTTATCTTCATGAATAGCGAGGAAATCGGGATCGTAGGCCCCCAAGGTCCATGAGAATATTTGGATCGTTGATCTTTCCACCTCCACGAAGTAGTGGAAGAAATGCGCGAGGTGGGATAGACCTGAGCCGTCGGATCGACTGAAGAGGGAGACTTGGACCGTTGGTTTCTACGTCCAGGGTGTACCAAGTTAAGCATTTAGAAGGGGGAGATCGACAGTCGTTGGATCTCATCCAGAAATCTCGTCGACCGTTGGATCGGGTTAAGATGCTCAGAGTTTAGTCTCTGGAGTGTGCGCAGGAAGAACGGATCTAGATCATTAGATGTTGGCCCAATTACCTGTCATCCGTCAGATCAGACCATAGTTGTCCGAGGGTTACCATCGGGAGTCCAACCATCGACATATCAGGATTCTCGAGGACAAGACAATCGAGACACTTTAAGTCTCAAAACGCCAGGAAAATCTGGACCGTCCATTTAGGGAGACAGGTGTCCGGAATCCGTAGAGAGTCGGGATATTTGGCATTGGGAAATCAGAGTTCCTAAGGCTGTGAGAATTGGGACATCACAGGTCTCGAAATCCTGGAGAAATCGGGATTGTCCATCAGAGGAGGACGCGTGGCAGCAATCGGCGTCGTCGGAAAGTCCCGACAGAAAGTTGTTGATCGACGTTTGAGTCATCGGGATATCGGGAATCCTGGTGACAATTTGTTTATGCATTTTGGAATCGTGACGCTCGAAACCCCGATGAGTGGGAGCCAGCTGTCAGTATATTAGAGAAGTAGGAAGCACCATTGTGGGAGCCAGCTGTCAGCATAGCGGGAAGACAGGATTCGAAGGATCGAGAATCCCGTGAGCCAATGCATTTTGGCATTGAAAATCCTGTAGCCTCGACGAGGGATAAGACTGTGGTCATGGGGATCATGGTCATGTGAGCTAGGAGCCTAGCCAGGAGAGCTAGCGCGTAAAGGGCGCATCGGGATTCGAGGAATCGCGAGTCCTGGGGACGTTTGCATTTTGAAATTGGAAAGTCCGAAACCCCGATGAAGGATAAGGCTACGGTCTCATGAGAGCGGTCATATGGATTAGAGGGCATAGCCCAGAGGCCATATCACAGAGGGGTTAAGGCCGGAAGAGAGCTCATCGGAAATCGGAGAATCGAGGGCATAGGAACCCTCTACATTAGAAAGAACAAAACCCCGAAAACCTGAAGTTGTCGTCAGGGAAAGATCACAGTTGGGGTTAGAGAGTCGTATAAGTGAATGGTAGACCCGTTGCTCAGGGTTGGAATTTCCCTGATGAAAGCTTCAGGGATTCTCATTGTTGAGAACTAAATGAAAAAGTTTGATTTAGGTAGTGGGTGTGTTACAAAGTGGTATCAGAGCATGGTTACAACAGTTGGCCTGATTGGGCGCATGCACAAGTCGCGCATAAACCCTATTCGAAGCACTCCTACAAGGAGTAACCCCCTAACTTGGCTCTCTGGTCCAGGATTAAAAACTTGGAAAATGAGAACCCGATTGTGTATGCATGTGAAAGAGTTATGAATTTATGTGCAAATTATAAAAATGTATTTAAATCTTGATTAATAACCAGCGTTTGTTCTTTCACTCAAGAAGATGATCAATCGCGAGAATCTACAGACGCAGAGTATGGTGACTCACCAAGAGGTGGGAGAAGGCTCCCACAACAGAGACAAAAATTATGACGAAAGAAGAGCAATAGGAACCCCTCCAGACCTAGATGAGACTGTGAGGAGTCTCATGGTCGAATTACAAAGCTGCAAGGTCGATAATGAAAGGATGATGAAGGAACAAGAAAAGCAAACCAAAATTAATGCAGTTCTACTGCAAAGCTTATCAGACCTATAGCGACAAATACAGCATGAACCTGAGGTGCAGAATCATGGTCGTGTCAGTGGTCACACTAAGAGAAGCACATCCAGAAAGGTCCACCCCAGAGGTAAAGGACCAGTGTCAGATGATTCCACTGAGAAGGAAGCTAGTGATATAGAAGGCTCTTCCCGCAGCAGGACTAGTTCCTATTCTCGCAGAAAATAGAAGAAGCAAAAGACTTCCAAGAGTCATAAATTTGAAGAATTTAGGAAGGCAAAACCTCCCTCCTTCGACGGTGAGATAAAGAAGGGAGAGGAAGCCGAGGCCTAGCTACTTGGATTGAAGAAATATTTTAGAGTCCATGATTTTTCAGAGAATTTGAAGGCCCGAGTGGCCACTTTCAATCTGAACAGAAAGGCTTCCATCTGGTGGGAATACCTTAAGAATATGAAAGGGATCCGTGAGGAGGACCTGTATTGGAAATGGTTTGAGAAGTACTTCCGGAAGAAATATTTGTCGGAAAGGTATTTCGACGAGAAGGCTAAAGAGTTCTATGAACTTAAACTGGGACAACTTACTATGGAGGAATATGTCAACAAATTCCTCGACTTATTGAGATATGTACCCTACATCAAAGAAGAGAAGGCGAAGGCACAACGCTTCATCAGTGGGCTACCCAAAGAATACCGGAACCGAATCGAATTCGACGAGCCAAAGACCTTAGAAGACACTATACGAAAGGCAACATATTTTCATGAACAATATGGACATCGGGCAGAGTCTCGTGGAGACTGGAAACAGAAGAATGGTTGAAGATTTCAGAAAAAGGGGAGCAAATCCTCAGGATTTAAAAACTACAAGAAGAACCACAGAATGAACTTTCCAACCCGGAGTGTACTCCATCAGAACTTTACCTCGGTGGACGGAAATAAAACTTCTGGACCTATACCAATAAAGACTGATAACCCAAAGAGGAAACCTTTGGAATGTTGGGATTGCGGAGGAGAGCATCTCCAGAGAGACTTTCCACACTGACAAAAAAATAGTCGGAAAGTCTATAACCTTTAGGAAGCGACCACAATCAATGATGTGGAAAGGAGTATGCCACAGATTTATGCAGCCTTGGATAATAACCAAGCTGACCACCAAGCTTCAGTGGTGGAAATAGAAGGTATGATTTTCAACCACCTAGTGTCTGTTTTGATTGACCCTGGTTCAAATTTGAGTTCTATAGCCCCTAGAGCTGTTGATAAGTGTAAACTACAGCCATAGAAGCAAACTAAACCATGGTTGGTACAGTTAGCCACTGGCACTAAAAGAAAGGTGGTATAGGCCATACCATCCTACCAATTAATGTTGGGTGAATTCCCCACCCAAGCAAACCTTAATGTATTACCCCTGGGATCATACGATCTGTTGATTGGTATGGACTGGCTGGCCACCCATAAAGCCAAACTGGACTGTTACTATAAAACCTTAGAATGTGTGAGCGAAGAAGGAAAAAGGATAACCCTTCAA
>ML787717.1:346510-373751 GCA_009831015.1 Picea engelmannii
CAAATACACTACTTGGGACATGTTCTGTCCGAGGAAGGGGTAGCAGTAGATCCTGACAAGATCAGGTCTATCATGGAATGGCCTACCCCAAAGGATGTCTCAGACATCAGATCCTTTATGGGATTGGCGGGATACTATAGAAGGTTTATAAAAGATTTCTCCAAGATTGGTTGTCCAATCACTGCCCTCTAGAGGAAGGGGACAAAATTCTTGTGGACACAGTAGTGTGAAGAAAGATTCCAAACCCTATAACATCTACTGACCCATGCACTCCTGTTGAAAATTGTTGACCCAGAAGCTGACTTCCTTGTGTGCACAGATTCCTGTAAGGAAGGGCTCGGAGGAGTCCTTATGCAGGAAGGAAAGGTGATCTGCTATGAATCTCGAAAGTTGAATGAACATGAGGTCAACTATGTGACTCATGATCTAGAACTGGCTGCCATAGTGCATGCCTTAAAAATGTGGAGGCATCACCTCTTGGGGAGAAAATTTGTGCTTATAACAGATCACTGTGGATTACGGTATTTGTTTGACCAACCAAAGCTCAATGCTAGACAAGCTAGATGGATGGCCCTCCTTAGCGAATTTGATTTTGAAATCAAACACATTAAAGAGAAGGGAAATAGGGTGGCCGATGCCCTCGGTAGAAGCATGAAAACGATTTACCTGGCAGCAGTGAGTACCTGCGAGATAGATGTCAAGAGTAGAGTCAAAGAGGCACAAGAGACAGATCCTTTCATTTGAAATGTAACCTTGTACCTACAACAAGAACCCGCTGGAGTAAAATATGAAAGCTATCAGATGACCAAAGGAGGCATGCTCACTTACATAGATAGACTGTACATTCCCAATTGTGACGACTTGAAGAGGTTCATCATGGATGAACTACATAAAAGACCCTACACTGGTCACCCAGGATACCAGAAAATGATCACTGCCACCCGAAAGAAATTTTATTGGCCAGGATTGAAGAAGGACATAGCCAAATATTTGTCCCAATGCATAGAATGCCAACAGGTTAAAGCAGAACATCGGCACCCAATAGGACTACTACACCCTTTACCCATCCCAGAATGGAAATGGGAAACCATCTCCATGGATTTTATCACTGGATTGCCAACTTCAACCAAACAGAATGACGCCATTATGGTAGTGGTGGATAAACTGCGCAAGTCCACTCATTTCATCCTCGTCAAATCAACCTACAAGGCGATAGATATCGCCTAGATATTCATGAAAGAGGTATTCCGACTGCATGGTATGCCGAGGGAGATAATATCTGACAGAGACACAAAATTTACTTCCAATTTTTGGAAATCACTGATGGCGGGTTTAGAGACCAAATTGTTGTTTAGTACCGCCTATCACCCTCAAACCGATGGACAGACAAAAAGAGTAAATCAAATATTAGAAGATATGTTAAGGATGCATGTAATGCATCAACCTAGGAAATGGGAAGACTACCTGCCATTGGTAGAATTCGCCTACAACAATGGCTACCAAGCATCATTAAAGATGAGTCCCTTCGAGTTCCTCTATGGTAGGCCGTGTAATACTCCAGTCAGCTGGAGTAACCCTGTAAATAGGATTTCTATTGGACCCGATATGTTGAAAGAAATGGAACAGCAAGTGACTCAGATAAAACAAAATCTTAAGATCGCTCAGAACCGACAGAAAAGTTATGCTGATCAAAAGAGAACTCCAAGAGAGTTCAAAGTGGGAGACCATGTATATCTCAGAATTAAGCCCAGAAGGAGTTCCCTCAAAATGGGAGCCTGTGCCAAATTGGCACCCCGGTATTGTGGACTCTTTGAGGTTCTAGATAGAGTTGGACCTGTAGCCTATCGGCTAGCACTTCCTCCCACAGTAAAAGCACATAATGTTTTCCATGTTTCATTATTGAAGAAATATGTACATGATGATAATCATATAATTGACTGGTCTGTGATCCAGGTGGAACCGGAGGGAGAATTTCTACCAGAACCCCAATGCTTACTGGACAGAAAGGAAACCCTGCTCCGGAACAGAACCATTGCACAGGTCAAGGTGCAGTGGAAACATTTTGGCCCAGATGAGGCTACATGGGAAATGGAGGATGCCATGAGACAGGCATATCCGATTTTGTTTACCTCTGTACATGCAAATCATGCTAGTAGCTAAGAACATTGAGGACGATGTTCCTTTTAAGGGGGAGGGAATTGTAACACCCTGTTTCCCCCAACTTGTAAATATAACTGGACTGGCCAAGAACTATGGCAAACTCATAAATATGAATATGTGATGTAAAGGGACCTTGGGGAAAAGGTCAATGAATGTGAATGACATTTTGAATTTATTGCAGAACTGCTGAGAGGGGATGTGCAGAAAAGAGACCACGATGGTGGTGGAAGGCACCTGGAAAGGGGGCATTAACTTCCACTGAGAATTAAATACCGTATTTGGACTCCACTGGCCCGGAGAACCAAAAGCAACTCGCTAGCCTTGAAATTTAATGCCTTGCAGGCTGACAGGTTGATGGCTTAATGAGGGATGGGGAGGTGAACGGCCTATCCATAGAGCCGTCAGGCCTGATTGACGCAAGGGTAATCATGCCACACACAACCTCGTGAGAGGATAAGGCGGATGGCAGAAGCGATTAAGGAGGGAAGACGCAAGGGGAACTCTGGCATTACGCGGAGTGAGCGATAGCAGAGAGGAAGGATTGCAACCTTCGCTCCTGTCACTGGCAGACAGAGAGAGACACAATCTCACAACATCGTGGTCTCAGCTCGGGGGTGGCTAGTGGTAAATCCACTGGGAGTCGCTACGCCTATGGTTGGGTGGAAACGAGCACCCCTCTCAGCAGTCGTACCCACTTTCGAAGTTATTTCTAATAAGTGTTTTGTTCATATTGCATCTTGAAATTCATATGCTGACATATATGCTCATAAACTGTGAAATTGTGAACAATTACAGTATCAGAATGTCTGTGCAATGTTTTGATAAGTAATGTTAAATATATGCTTATAACAGAAAGACCACGCATGGCTTATGTTGATAAATGAATTTAATCATGCATGAGTCGAACCGAGTCAGACTTCTATTCCATCCTCGGGAGTTTTTTCCCCTTACTCATCTCTAGGGATGCCCCGGAATAGATCTCATCACAGAGACTTTCCGTCCTTAGAAAGGTTCACCAAGAACCCAAAAAAGGGACTTGAACGTGCAAGTCTTAATAACCCTATATGAGGAGAAATGACCCTCTTAAAATTCCGAAGTAGCAGCGTAGGGATAAGTGACGAATCGACGGATAAGATCCTGTCGGAAAGCCCATGGTCATTCATGACCATCAGATTGACGGAAGTAGTAAGAGTGTTACACATCTTGCCCCTTTTTCCCTTTATCTTCATGAATAGCGAGGAAATCGGGATCGTAGGCCCCCAAGGTCCATGAGAACATTTGGACCGTTGATCTTTCCACCTCCACGAAGTAGTGGAAGAAATGCGCGAGGTGGGACAGACCTGAGTCATTGGATCAGCCAGAGAGGGAGACCTGGACCGTTGGTTTCTATGTCCAGGGTGTACCAAGTTAAGCATTTAGAAGGGGGAGATCGACAGTCATTGGATCTCATCCAGAAATCCCGTCGACCATTGGATTGGGTTAAGATGCTTAGAGTTTAGTCTCTGGAGTGTGCACAAGACGAACGGATCTAGAGCGTTATATCTTGGCCCAATTACCCGTCAGTCGTCGGATCGGAACGGAGCTGTCCGAGGGTTACCATCGGGAGTCTATCCATCGGCATATCAGGATTCTCGAGGACAAGACAATTGAGACACTTTAAGTCTCGAAACGCCGGGAAAATCTGGACCGTCCATTTAGGGAGACAGGTGTTCGGAATCCGTAGAGAGTCGGGATATTCGGCACTGGGAAATTGGATTTCCTGAGGCCGTGAGAATTGGGACATCATAGGTCTCGAAATCCCAGAGAAATCGGCACCGTCCATCAGAGGAGGACACGTGGCAGCAATCGGTGCCGTCGGAAAGTCCCGACAGAAAGTTGTTGATCGACGTTTGAGTCATCGGGATATCGGGAATCCTGGTGACAATTTGTTTATGCATTTTGGAATCGCGACACTCAAAACCCCGATGAGTGGGAGCCAGCTGTCAGTATATTAGAGAAGTAGGAAGCGCCATTGTGGGAGCCAGCTGTCAGCATAGCGGGAATATGGGATTCGAAGGATCGGGAATCCCGTGAGCCAATGCATTTTGGCATTGAAAACCCTGTATCCCCGACAAGGGATAAGACTGTGGTCACGAGGATCGTGGTCATGTGAGCTAGGAGCCTAGCTAGGAGAGCTAGCAGGTAAAGGGCACGTCGGGATTCGAGGAATCGCGATTTCTGGGGACGTTTACATTTCGACATTGGAAAGTCCAAAACCTCGATGAAGGATAAGGCTGTGGTCTCATGAGAGCGGTCATATGGATCAGAGGGCATAGCCCGGAGGCCATAGCCCAGAGGGTTTAAGGTCGGAAGAGATCTCATCGAAAATCGGAGAATCGAGGGCATAGGAACCCTCGACATTAGAAAGAACAAAACCCCAAAAACCTGAAGTTGTCGTCAGGGAAAGATCACAGTTGGGGTTAGAGAGCTGTATAGGTGAATGGAAGACCCGTTGCTCAGGGTTGGCATTTCGCTGATGCAAGCTTCAGGGATTCTCATTGTTGATAACTAAACGAAAAAGTTTGATTTAGGTAGTGGGTGTGTTACAAAGGACCTTCCTGGACTGGGTGTAGATATAATCCACCTCTTATTTGGTTTCCTCTAGAAGATTATTAGAGAGATTATCAATTTAATAAAAAGAGGGAAGACACTGCTTTCGGAGAACTCAGAAGAAAGAATGGATTCAGGGCACCTGGTGAACCAACTTTTCCTCCTTACATCATCATTGCTCTACATGTAAGAACTTAGCTTGCATGAGGACATGCAAGAAGGTAAGCTGGGGGGTATGTTGGGTTATGAAAAGGTACAGATATTCTCCTCATTTCTATGATTTATGACATCATCTTGACTGACTTTTTTGTTACTTAGGAATAAAATAGGATAGGAAATGACTAAAATGTCGTCTAGAACTATCATTGATTTTAAGTTCATAAATTATAAAATATGGTTGGAATTGTTTGATTTTGTTATAGGAATGGGTAAATATTGGTAAACTCACGATAGAAGAAGAGATTTCAAAGATGCGCAAGCTATTGGAGGATAAAGATATGGAGCATGAAGCAGTTTCAAGAGAGATTAGTTCTCTATTTTGTAAACTTCAAAAATAGTAATAACGATCATGAGGATCTCTCGATCCTCATGATAGCTTTATTTACCCATATTTTGTAATATATAAAGAGTAGTGAATCCTGGAAAGGATAAGGAAAGAATTATATCTAAGCACTCAGAATTCAGAATTGCTCTGCGCAAACAATTTCTATAAATGTTGTTTCAGTTATGGAGTTAATAAAGGTTTTGAAAGTTTCCATCATTTTCGTATATTGAGTTTCTAGTAGCAGTGCTTCTGAGGACTGAGGGCCCAGTATGAAGGAGTTACTGTCTTAATCTGTATTTTATCAGTTTGATTTATTTTTTGAACTTTAAATCCTCTTTATCATCGTTAAAGATAATGCATAAGCATGTCAATGTTCTGATACTGTTTGCTTGTAAAATATAGATGTTTTCCATTGAATGTTATCGATGGCTATTCCAGATTCCATTTGTTGTAGTTTATTGCTTGACAATTCCTCTCATTTTCACATGCGTTGTTCCTTTCAATTAAATTAGCAATTGATGTTCCTTTCTGTTAAATTAGCATTTATTGTTTCTTTCGCTTAATTAGCGTTTGTTGTTCCTTATACTTAGTTAGCAGTTGTTGTTCAATTACTGTTCTGCCTCAATTTACAATATTTAGTTATTTGTTTCCAATAGATTAGATAGTCATCAATAGGTCATCTTGTTTCCATAGATTCAATTCATGTTTCTTAAATTAGATCAATTCATGCCTTTAATATCATATTCAATTCTTGTCCCTTAATTATATCAATTCAACAATTTAATTCATGCCTTCAATTCATAGCACATTGTAGATCAGATTTCAATCTTGTTCAGTAGGATATTAGCTTTAGAAACTTATTGAATGTGTGAGGAACTTGATTGTTGATAAACTTAGATTTTCTTTAACTACACGATTTTAGCCTCTACAATCTATCTGCATAGACTTTGTTGATATTCTTGAAATAGAAGATGAATCCTTGGGTTGATAAATTAATGTTAAACTAAGGTTGTTTTTAGGACATATTTGGAGCCCAACAGCCTGCAGGGGTGGAAATACCCCCCTACAACCCCCTGCATGGAGGGGTGTACAATCTTCATGGGGTATAAACACAACGAAAACAAATACCTATGAAATAGGAAGATAATCAGGCTCCACAACCAACAATATCCCACTTGGAGACTGATCACAACAAATCCACTGTTGTTGTACTTATTGGACTATACTCCACCTTGGACCTGGAAAATTTCTCATCTTCACCTTCATGCTTGAATATCAACTGAAATTGAGCAAGAACTCAGTTTCTCCCTGGTTTCTCCCTTTGTTAACATGTCTACATGATTCTGTCTAGTGTGTATCTTTTCCAACTTTAAATGTCCATCTTCCAAGACATATCGTATGAAATGGTACCCGAGTTGTATATTCTTAGTCTTAGAATGGAAGGATGATTTCTTTGCAAGATGAATGATGCTCTTTTTTTCACAATACAACCTATTATTCTATTGATTCTTTCACAATTCCTCCATAAATGTCTGTAACCAAATAATCTCTTTACTAGCCTTTATAGTAGCAACATACTCTACCTCTTTTGTTGAAAGTGAAACAACCTTTTTCAGTTTTGAAATCCAACTTACTTTTATTCCACCTATAGTAAAAACATACCCTGTGGTGCTCCTCCTTCCATATTTATCACCTACCATATCTGAATAAACATATCCCTATAGAACAATGTATGAACCTCTAAAACATAATGCAGGAGTAGAATTACATTTCAAATATCCGAGAATCCACTTTACTGCCTCCCAATGTTCTTTAATTGGATTTTTCATATACCTACCCACAACTCCCACTGTGTGTGCAATATCTAATCTTGTGCAAACCATCACATACATCAGATGTCAATTGTTGATGAATAAGGGACCCTAGACTTGTATTCTATCTCCTCCTATGTCTTGGGACACATTTCCTTGGTTAATTTGAAATGGATGGCCAAAGGTGTACTAACTAGTTTTTCACTCTACATTTTAAACCTCTCCAACACCTTCTCTATGTACTCACCCTAAGATAATGTCAATTTGTGATTTTTCATTTCTCTTTTTATTCTCATAGTAAGGATTTTCTTTGTAGCACCCAAATCCTTCATCGCAAATGAATTATAAAATTTCTTCTTGAGCACATGTATATCCTGCATATTAGACCCTTCAACAAGCATGTCATCTACATATAATAGCAAGATAATATAACTTCCATTTTCTAGTTTTTTAAAATAAACACGGTGATCAAAATGACATCTACTATAACCTTGTTCTGTCATAAACCTGTCAAACTTCAAATACCACTACCTTGGATCTTGCTTTAGGGAATACAAGCTCTTCTTCAACCTACATACCAAATTATATTTTCCTTTGACCTCATACCCCTATGGTTGTTGCATATAAATCTCTTCCTCCAAATCCCCATGGAGAAAAGATGTTTTTACATCTAACTATTCAAGATGTAAATCTTCTACTGCCACAAGACTTAAAATAGTCCTAATTGAAGTCATTTTAACAACAAGAGAAAATATTTCATCAAAATCTATACCTTTCTTTTGTGCAAACCCCTTTACAACAAGTCTATCCTTGTACCACTTTTTGCTTGCATATTCTTCCTTCAACTTGTAAACCCATTTATTCTGCAATGTTCTTTTTCCTTCAGGAAATTGAACCAAATCCCAAGTCTAGTTATTTACTAGGAAATTCATTTCCTCTTTCATTCCTTGCTCCCACTTATTTTTAGCATCTATATGCATTTCCTCTTCATAACATTTCAGTTCACCAGAATTAGTCAACAATAAACAATACAATGAAGGAGAGTATCGTTTAGGGGGTCTACTTAACCTGGTAGATATTCTAACAACACTTGTAGGATTTTGAGGTACATGTTGCTCCTATTGTTGTACATTTTGATTTTATGGTACCTTTGGAATTTCTTTTTGAGTGATTTCATCAAGCATTGTGTATTCTAGTTTTTCTTTTTCCCGTTTCTTTCCCTGCAATTGATCTTTGTACATGACCTTCTGATTGAATATGACATCTCTACTTCTAATGATTTTTTGATTTTCATAATCCCATAAGAGATAACCAAAATCATTAACATTGTATCCAATAAAGGTACACATTTTGTATTTTTCCTCAAGATTTGTTCTATTTTTTTTTATCAATATGGACAAATGCTTCACAACCAAAAGTCTTCAAAAAAGAATAGTTTACATTTTTAACAGTCTATGCGTCCTCTAGAATTCCACCATCCAAAGAGCTTGAAGGTCCTTTGTTTATTAAGTAAACAAAAATATCTACAACATATGCTCAGAAATGTAAGGGAAACCCAACAAGCAATCTCATACTCCTTGCATGCTCCATGATTGTCATGTTCATCCTTTCTGACACACCATTTTCTTGTGGTGTTCCTGTAACTGTCTTCTCTCTATGAATCCCATTGTATGCACAATAATCATCAAAATACTTGATGAAATATTCATCTCCATTGTATGGTCTGAGACACTTCAACCGTTTTCCTATCTCATTCTCAACCAAAGCTTTCCATTTCTTAAAAGTATCAAAAACATCTTATTTTTGTCGAATGCAATAAACCCAATTTTTTCTAGTTGCATTGTCAATAAAAGTAACATAATAACGAGAGCCACCAAGAGATGATACCTAAGTTGGTCCCCATACATATATATGCAGAAGCTCTAACCTTTCACTCTTCTTTTCTTTTCCAACTTTGAGAAATCTAACTCTCTTTTGTTTTCCATAAACACAATGCTCACATAAATCCAAATCAATTTGTTTAATATCTAGCAACAAATTTCTTTTCTGAAGTATCTGCATTCCCTTTTCATTCATGTGTCCAAGCCTATGATGCCATAGTGTTGTATCCACTCCTGTAAAATCTAAAGATATATAAGAGTTAGTATTAGCAGTACATAACTACAATGTACCTACCTTCTCTCTTTTTTCTATCACCAATGATCCTTTGGTGATCTTCCACACCTTATTTGTAAATATGGATATACAACCTTCACTTTCCAACTTCCCTTTTGAAATTATATTTTTCCTTAGATATGGAACATGTCTTACCTCTTTCAAAAACCATTGGTTTCCATTCCTTTTCTTTATTTTTACCTTTCCCATTCCAACAATTTTGCATGGTGCATCATCACCCAAATGAACCTGTCCAAAATCACCTTGAACATAATCTAGAAAATGTTTCCTATGGGGTGTGGCATTGATCCCATTTTTATAAGAATAACGAAATGAATACAGATTATTAAAATATGCTTAACAAATAATAACAGAGATATAGTAAAACTGGCTTTCTATTCAATAAGGAAATAAGCTGAAACTATAAAATGCAGCGAAAAATAAGCTTGCTGGAATGGTGGTGGCTTATCTCTGAGAAGAGATGTGACGACTTCGCTCATTCGCAAGAAGATGATTACAATGAGGCTCTGAAGACCTTTTTAAAATAAACAGGAATGTAAAAAAAACTAGACATACAAAAACCTAACTCTAGGAGATGAAGTGCCAAACGTCATGTGGGCCCTGTTTGGGTAAGTTAGTACATCAACTTCCTGGGGTCATAACTTTTTGCATACAATCTTCGTTTTAGGTGCACGATAGCCCGTTGGAAAGGTATTGTCGAGGAGATTCATTTTTTGGGCTCAATCAAATCCTTTTTTTTTATCATTGAGAAGCTATATCCCGAAAAATATTCATTTAGGCCCTCAAAATGGCCTCGGAAGTTAAAAACTACTAAAAATAGTAAATTGCCAAAATTGCTAGAAAACTATTTTGAGCGAGTTGGAAAAGGTGGGTGGCCACTGATATCCACCTGGATCAATCCCACCTCCTTAGGAAGCAATTTTCTCCATTTCATTGATTTCCCCCATCAGATGAGGAATTTTTTGTTGAATTTGGCCTCGGGTGAGCCACTTGCCTTGGTGCAAGAGATGCCCTTCTTTGATGACTCGATAAAGATAGATCCTTTTCTATTGAGTGTCCTTGATCTATGTGTCCATAATCAGATGAATGGATTCATGTTGAATCCATTCAGGGTTGAGCTCTGTTGGTGTCAACTGCTCTGCTATCTCTGAGGTGTCCAATAATGGTGGGAAATATGGTCAAAGGAGAGCCACGTTGAAAATTGGGTGCAGGACAAGGAAAGGGGGAATGTTGAGCTCAAAAGCATTGTCACCCACAGACTTGGTGATGATGTATGGCCCATAAGAGAGAGGGAGAATATTATGATAGAGTCCTGTAAGGAATTATTTTTGTAAGTGCAACAAAAAATTTTCTCCCACCTAAAACTTATGTGGCACCCGATGTTGATCATGGCGTTGCTTGTACTTGACATTTGACTTATGTAGAATATCCTGAACCTGTTTGTGAATGTGTTGGATCCGCTCAATGAACCAGGTGGCTTTGTCAACTTCTATTGGATTAGGGGACGAGTCGACATAGGTGGTCACTAGGGGTAGTGCAACATCCATGGGGCCCAATGGTTAGAATCCCAACCCCACCTGAAAGGGGTTGTGGCCAGTTGAGCTATTCAGGGTCGTTTGTAGCTATTTTGGACATAGGGAAGACTCTCATCCCATGTGAGGGGGTGTTTTGAATTGTACATGCATAGGATATGTATGATCATCTGATTGAAGACCTTAGTTTGACCATCTGTCTGGGGGTGGAAGGAAGTGGATTTAGTGAGCTTGGTATCCATCAGTGACTAGAGGATCGACAAGAATGTGATGAGGAACTGACTGTCATAGTCTGAGATAATGGTTTGTGGGATCCAAAAATGTACCCATACTCGTTCAAACAAGATCTTGGCAGTGGCTTCTACTGTGATGTTCTTCTTGCAGGAGGCTAGAATTGCCATCTTGGAAAAGCGATCAACAGTCACAAAAACATAGTCATTTCCCCTCTTGGTGGACAAGAGGCTCAACATGTAGTCCATTGATATAGATTCCCACGACCTATCAGGAGTAGGAAGAGGGGTGTATAGACCATGTTTATTAGTGGTCAGTTTGGAAATAGTGCAAGCGGTGCAGGAACTGATATACTTGCCGACATCCTGTCGAAGTTTTGGCCAGTAGAAATGTTTCTGCAACACTTGCATTGTCTTTTCGATGCCAAAGTGTCCTACCGCCCAACTCAAGTGAGATTCCCAAATCATCTTCATGCACTCGCTTGATTGAATGCAAATATGGCCCAAACATAACAACAACCCATATTGAGGATGGAAATTAGTGACCATTGATTTGGCACCCAACATTTGGTAGGTGGTGGAGAAGTCAAGGTATTTCTCATAGAGGTGGTTCCATCCGAAGGTTTTGTGGCCGCAAGAGTCTAGCACCATGGTGAGTGCCACGAATGGAGGTCGGCTGAGGTAATCAACAACTCGATTGGTACTTCCTGTTTTATACTTGATGTTGAGGTGGAACTTTTGTAAGTATGTGGACCACTTATGATGGCGGTCATTCTACAATTTTCCTTGGGTTTCATGAACTGTAGTGGCTTGTGATCAGTTTGGATGACTATCTCCTTCCCAAGAATGGAATGTCTCCACTAGTGACAGGATTTCACAATGGAGTACATTTATTTGTCATAATTAGGGTACTTACGAACAACATCTGATAGTGTCTCACTATGATATGCCACAGTGTGGCCGTGTTGAGTGAGAACGGTGCCCACAACATAGTCTGAAGCATCTTTCTCGATCTCAAAGGGATGTTGTAGGTTCGGTAATGAAAGTACTGGGGATGAGCACAAATTATTCTTCAATTCATTGAAGGCTTATTGTTGGGATATGCCCCACAAAAAAGTTTCCTTACCGCCACCCCTAGTTACTTGGCTGAGGGCCCATGCGATATGAGAGAATCCCAACACGAACCTGCGATAGAAATTGGTGAGGACCAAGAAGCTACGAAGTTCAGTGAGTGTGGTTGGGGCTGTCTAGTCATAGATAACCTGGATCTTGGTTGGATCCACATGCACACCATGCCAATAAATGATGTATCCTAAGTAATGGACCCTATCCATGCCGAAGGAGCATTTTTCCAAGTTTTCATATAGTTTGTGCTGTCGCAGGGTGTGCAGAACCTGCTGAATATGCTACAAGTGTTCCACCCAAGTCTTGTTGTAGATGAGGATGTCATCCAGATACACCACTACAAAATTATTGGTGAAAGGTTGTAGGATATCATCCATCATCCTCATGAACGTTGCTGGAGAATTTTTCAAACCAAAGGGCATGACCAACCATTCAAAAAGACCTTCTTTTGACTTGAAGGCGGTGTTCCATACATTTGTCTGTTCTATTGGGACCTGGTGGTAGCCATACTTCAGATCAATCTTACTGAAGTATTTTCCCCCCGTGAGATGATCAAGGAGGTCGTCGATTTGGGGAATCAGGTACTGGTTTCGTAATGTGATTTTATTCAGGGCCCGATAATCAATGTAGAGTCGCCAAGTCCCATCTTTCTTCTGCACCAGCATGATTGGGCTCCCACAAGGTGATGATTTTGGACCTATGTGCCCCTTGTGGAGAAGTTCTTAGATCTACCTCTTGATCTCCTCGTTCTCTAATAGAGAGTGATGATAGACTGACCCATTGGGTACCGATGCGCATGGGGTCAGATCAATGGGATGCTTGACCTAGCAGTGCAGAGGTACCCTAGTGGGAGAGGAGAAGATATATGAGTATTCTTCCATGACCTTACCCACTTGATTCTGTTGTGTGGAGAGATCAACCGTGGAGACCCTGGATGTGGTTTCGATATTTCGCTCACTCTGAGAGAGAATCATGAAGAAGACAAATTTCTCGGCCTCAGAGATGACCTTCCTGCATTGTTTGGAAGAGATCAGGGAAATATCACTAGGAGGGACAACCTTAGGTATCCTGTACAATTTCTTGTTCAAAGTAATAATAACACTACGAGGCCTAGACTCATATACAACATGAAGTTTCCATAAATAAGGTTGGCCCAAAATAACATTACAAACTTTGAGAGGAGCAACATCAAACAATACCTCATCTTTGAAGGGCTTGATGTCATACGATAGTCAACACTGTTGGCTGCTGTGGAGATCACTTACTTGGCAGAGCCATCCAATGGTGTAGGGTTATGGGTGCGACGTTGTCAGCAAGGCTAGACATTTGATGACCTCTGCTGAGATGAGGTTCTTCTAGCTATTGCTATCAATGATGAAGTGTAGTGGGGTGATTTTTACCCACATCTGTGAATGGAAGAGGCACTCACCTTATTCTAGCTTGTTTGGTTTAGCAGGATGGAGCTTGGTGGTTGCAATGGTGACACTGGGTTCCACGTCAATAATCTGCATTCCCCTTTCTGGTTCCGAATCAGAGTCAAAAATTGCATCTAATTCAGAGGATTTCACTTTGGCCACCAACGACTTCTTTGAGTGCCATTCAATAGTGTTATGCCAAGGGATCTTATGGAAGTCGCACCACTTCTTGGTATCTTTCTTTGTCTTTCTGGTGTCCTTCTTTGCTTGCGGCTTGGACTGGTTTTCCTGATACTATCCATATTTTCTCTGTCCTTTGTTTTGTGGGTTGAGGTTGCCCCTTCCTAGATTTTGTTGTGAGGGGTTCCCAGACCCAAATTGTCATGTCTTTTGTTTGAGCTTCTGCTCGATTTTGACGGCATATCAGTAGGCTGCGCCCAAGGACGAGATGTCCATAAATTCCATTTTGGTCTAGATGTATCTATGAAGAGCATCGCGATACTTGAGCACCATATGTCACTCTAAATATTTGATACCCATCTTGGTGCACAAGGTATGGAAGATATTTGTGAACTTTGGCACTTCTTGGTCTCCTTCTTTCCGTAATGTTGTCCATTTGGTATACAAGTCGTCATAACTTCTGACAGGGTAGTATTGTTCCTTAATATCATCCCTGAAGGATTCCCAGGTGGACGCGACTGTAAATAATGAGGGTTCCTCTGTTTCCTTTTTCTCACAGAACGTTTCCCACCAATCTTTGACATGGGGAACGACTTTAAGGAGTAAAAAAGTAATATTTTCTCTATTTGAAAAGTTATGGACAGAAAAATACCCTTCTAGTCAATTCAACCACTTTTCTACAACATCTGCATCTATCTGAACTTCAAATATAGGAATATCGAAGTTTATTTGTACCTTGAAGGAGGCGGTGCCTCTGCTCGAGGAAGATGCATCACCTATTGGTAGCCATCGAAGGATTTGCGTGAAACTATCCATCATCTCCTTCCTCTGTTGCATGAGGGATTCCTCAAGCAAAATTTTGAAAGGATCTCTTGTCCCGTCATATTTATTTTCTCCTATGATGAGAGGTTTCTTGGTCATGCGAAAGATTTTGTCCTCAAGATAAACAAGATCGAAACCCAATTCTTTGTACCCTAACCTCGTTGGGGACATGCATTAAGACGACAAGGAGAAGACCGCTCTGATACCACTGATCCAGATTTTATGAGCAGAATGAAATGAATACAGATTATTAAAATATGATTAACACATAATAAAAAAGATATAGTAAATCTAGTTTTCTATTCAATAAGGAAATAAGATGAAACTGTAAAATGCACCAGAAAATAAGCTTGTTGGAATGGTGGCAGCGTATCTCTGTGAAGAGATGTGACAACTACATTCATTCTCAAGAAGATTATTACAATGAGGCTTTGAATTTTTTTTACAATAAACAAGAATGTCAAAAACCCTAGACATCCAAAAACCTAACCCTAGGAGATAAAGTGCCAAAAGTCATGTGGGCCCCGTTTGGGTAAGTTAGTACATCAACTTCCCGGGGTCGTAACTTTTTCATACGATCTCCCTTTTAGGAGCATGATAGCCCATTGGAAAGGTATCGTTGAGGAGATTCATTTTGGGGGATCAATCAGAGCCTTTGGCTAGCATTGAGAATCTCTATCTTGAAAAACCTTCATTTAGTCCCTCAAAAATGGCCCCGGAAGTTAAAAACTACTAAAAATAGTAAATTGCCAAAATTGCTAGGAAATTGTTTTAAGTGAGATGGAAAAGGTGGGTGGCCACCAATATCCACCTGGATCAAGCATGAAGACCCTGAATCTACTACACAAGATGTAGAAATATTATCTAAAGAAAGAATCAAAGCATCTTGTAACACATCGCCTGTTACATTTGCTTCCTGACTTTTCTCATGTTGTCCATCTCTTTGTTTATTTGGAGCTCTGTAGTCTTTCTTTAGATGTCCTTTATTCACACAATTCCAACACTCTATATTTTCGAGTCTATATTTGGATATTCCCTTCCTATAATTCTCGTGGTTCCCTGAGCCCTTTCTTATATCCTTTTGTCTTCCCCTATTATCCATGTTTAATGCATTACTTGATGTCTCACCTGTGCTTTTTTGTCGCATTTCCTCGCTAAGGATAACACCAACAACATCATCAAATTTTAAAGTGTTTGAACCAGAGATAGAGTTACTTACAACCATGACCAAGGCGTTCCAACTTTTTGGCAATGAGCACAAGATTAGAAGATCCCTTACCTCATCATCAAAGTCCACTTTTATAGAACTTAGCTAATTAGTAACCGTATTAAATTCATTTAAATGATCTGGAACAGACCCACCTTATGACATATTCATATTAAACAATATCTTCATTAGAAATACCTTATTCCATGTTGAGGGTTTTTCATATAGTTTAGCCAATGCGTCCATCAAATCCTTCGTTGTCTTTTCTTTCGAAATATTGGTATCCACTGACGCTTCCAGGATCAGCCGTATCGTTCCTAGTGCCTTTCTATCAAGAACCTCCCATTATTCATCCTTCATGGGCGTCAGCTTCTTTTCTATTCCACTCAATGGTAGGAATAGATCCTTCTAATATAAATAATATTCCATTTGCATCTTCCACAACTGGTATTTTTTTCCATTAAATTTCTCAACCCTAAACTTTCCATCTTGCGCCATTTCTCCCACTAGAACTAATAACCCTCTTTTCCTGTGAGCTAGCTTTCAATCTAATACCAATGATTAGAAAAACATGATCATGGAGCAATAAAATAAAATAAAATGTGGAAATAAAACACAAAATATACACAATAAAAGAGAGACACATGTATACGTGGTTTACCCAATGTGGGCGGGCTACATCCACCAAAGAAATTTCCAGGTCCTTCCTTTTTATTATCCAAAAAATGAAGGGATACAACCTACAACACACCTGCTATAACTTCCTCTTATTTTTCTCACAGTATCCTCTCTCAGAATACAATATTTGCAATGATACACAGTGGCAATACAATTCCCTCATAAAAGAGGGTTTCCTTCTAGGGAAAAAAACCCTAACATAACTTCTACCATCAGATATGAGACCTTATAATGAATGGTCCATATTTATTATGAAATTACAATATACATTTACAAGGAAAATTTTCCTTCGAGAGCTTCTCCCCCAAACCCCCATCGGGGAATACTATCCCTCAAACCCCTGTCAGGGGCCCACTTTCCCCCAGACTCCCTAGTCGGGGGGATGATCCCACAGACCCTAAAAGGGGAGAAATTCCCCCTACAATCCCTTGCGTGGAGGGGTGTACAATATTCTGGGGTGTACAGTCTTAATGGGGTATAAACACGATTGAAAAAAAATACCTATGAAATAGGAAGATAATCAGGCTCCACAACCAACACTCTCCCCTTCACTTTGTATATCCCTCCCACATTATCCCCTACTCTACCCCTATTTCTCTCTTTACCTCTTTATCCCCCTTCCCTCTCTCTCTCCCCTTCCTCTCACTCTTTCTCTCTACTCCCTTTCTTGGCCTCCCTCTCCCTCCCTCTCATACTCTCAAACACTCCCTCTCTTTCCCCCTTCCGTCTCTCCCCCTGCTTCTTTGTCTATCTCTCTCTGCTCCCATATTTGTCTCCCTCTCCCTCCCTCTCACACTCTAAAGCACTACCTCTCTACCCCCCTCCATGTCTTTCTCTCTCCCCCTCTCACATTCTCACACACTCTCTCTCTATCCCCCCCTCTTTCTCTCTCTCATATACATCTACCATCTCTCTCCCACCTCTCTCTCTCCACCCCCCTCTCAGTATCCCTCTCCCTCACTCCCTCTCACACTTTCAAAATCTTCCTCTCTCTCTCTCACCCATCCTCCCACTCTCTCTCCTCTCTCTCTCTCTCTCCTACATCTACCCCTCTCCCCCCCTCACTTTTAATCCCCCTCCCTCTCTATCCCCCACTCTTCTCCCATTTATCCCTTTACCTCTTTACCCCATTTCCCTCTCTCTCCCCCTACCTCTCACTCTATCTCTCTACCCCGCCTCTTAGTCTCCCTCTCTCACTCTCAAACACTCCMTCTCTACACCCMTTCTCTCTTTACCTCTTGTATCTAACCCTCCCTCTCTCACTCATTGTATCCCTCTCCCTCTATCTCTCCCACTCTCCCTACCTTTATCTCTTTTCCTCTATCTACCACCCTTCTCTCTCTTCCCCACCTTCCTCTCACTCTCTCTCTCTACCCCCCGCTCTATGTCTCCCTCTCCCTCACTCTCACTGTAACACCCCAGGTTTTGAACCCCCATTTTAAATAATGTATTGTTACAATGCTGAGAGGTCAGGGTGCCCAAACAATTATTAAAAGGCCAGTGTGACCAAGACATGTAATGTTTTCTATCATTATTAATAATAAATACATGGATGGCTTCTAGACGAACAAGGACTAGAGTTATAGGGGGCTATGATTCCACAAGAGAGGGGGCTTGAGGGGATAAGTGTTTATTCCTATTCTAATTACCCTTTTTCCCAAGGGAGGGGATCAGTTACATGAGCTTCTTGGGGAATGTCTGAGTTTCTTGATTCCCCACGAAGTTACTTAAATCTTCCTTTGGTCTGATGGGGGGGGTTCGACTGATGGCTTGTTCACTAATTTCTTGTACGTCCATTCATTTCCATCACACACTTTAGTGCACCCACTTACCCATTCATTGATCCATCCTCATCCACCTCTTGGCTTGGGAAAGGGGAATCGAACTGCTGAAGAATTATCCACGGTATGGTTGGTTGTAGTGGTCGCTAGTGTGATCCAACCGTGATTGAGGCCTACATGTCTGAGATGCATTGGCCTATGTCCAACGTTGTTCCCAACTACGAGTCCTGAGAGTTCCAACATTGAGATTCTGGACCAGTTGCATTGGAGCCCTAATAAGGAGAAGGATTGCCTGAGGGACTGCGTGGCAGAGAAGGGTGGAGGTTTGTTCTCTCGGGTGGTGCAAGTTGGGTAGAAGAGAGTTGGGTACTTGGATTGCTGTGAGAGCTGGGAAGCCTATGAGAGCTTGGGTGCTGACTAGTTTGGGAAGCTAAGTAACACTCTGGAACTGTCCTTGTGGATTCATAGCCCTGGCTCAGGGGTGACACTGTTGTTGACATTTGGAACAATAGTGTTTACAGTTGGGTGGAACGTCCTTGGTTTGCAGTCAGTTGGTGTCATCTTTCATAAATATAAGTGCTCTCTGTTATGGTATCAATTGCATGTATATGAATGCATTTCCATTATATATTTAATTATCATTTAATTGAATCTTTAGACTATGTATGTTTGTTGACTATTGTTGTGCATGTCGTTAAAGTATTTCCTTTTATGCATCCTTAAATTTTAAAAAGGTATCGGTAAGAGAAATAAGTCCAAGGGTGGGCTTGAAGTTAGCATACCCCGACCTGTGGGTGGTTGGGTATGTTACAGATTGGTATTAGATATTCTGGTTGAAACATCAGGCTGGTATGGGCCAGGTTTGTTGGTCAGAGTCTCATGGTCAGGATCAAACTCTGACCGCGAAGTTGAAAATATCAAGAGGAATGTTGTTTCATAATCTACGCAGAATTTAGATCGTCAGAGATCCATTGTAAGGGGTTCAAAGGATCGTGACCGTCCCCCTTCGAATTTGGGAGCGATCGCCACTGTAGGATCAAGAGAGATCAAGGATCGTTGGATCGTAGGATAGGTGAACATGTGTCATTCGATGAAAAAGAAGAAAGGGTTAAGGTCCCAAACGTTGGATCCCATTGGAGAGAGAGATCAACAGACATGAGGCATTGTGGGGAACCAAGTTGCATGGGAAATAATTCCCCAAGGCAGTCCTGCAATCCAAACCATGATTTCACCAAGGGGTTACGTGTCAACATCAGGAGAATTGTAGGGTGAAAAGCGGGGTTACTCTAAACTGCCAATGCTTGCCCCTGCAAATTGAAAGGCATGCACTGATGTGACATGTTAGTACTCGAGTGACGAACCTCTGAAGAGTAGAAGTAGTCGGGGACCATTGATCTATAGGAGGACATGCGTCAACCGATAGTGTGCTCCGAGTTAAAGCACTCTGAGAAAAGGTGAGCAAGGAGAAGTTGAGAATTGATATTTCCAGACCCCGGAGATCCGAAGTGAATTGCAACTGTCCGATCCAGGAGGACACGCAGAAGAAATCTGCTCACTTCGGGGAAAAGAGAAGGTTGAAAGTTGATATTTCTGAAATCCGAAGACCCGAAGAAATCATAGCCGTCAATCCATGGGAGACACATGTCAGTAGATCACGAGCTTCGGATAAGAACATTTCGTAAAAAAAAGTTGAGGTTTGAGTCTTCCAAAGTTCGAAGGCCTAAAGGAATTGCAGTCGTTGATCCTTGTAGGGGTAATATCCAAAGTCCCGAAGCCCAAAGAGTTGAAGTGATGGGGCACGATGATGTCACCTAGAGGTGATGTGGATCCTAGAATTCCCGAAGTGACGTGGCTTGTGGACGTCACCAGGGATGACGTGGACACATAGGATGTGTGCCATGTGAGTAATTTTTGAACATATGGAGTATTGAAATGTCAGTTAGAACGTGACACGTGTCACTCACTCGATTGGGCCACATGTCCGCTTCCAGTATTTCACCACGTGGCGATAGATCATGTAGTTTGGAGACTGCGCACTCCAGTGGGGAAATATGTGATAGGTTGCGTTGGGTCAAAAACTCCTAAAGGCCCGAAGGCTAGAGTACATATCGACCGTTGATTCTAGAAGACACACATCGAAGGATCATCGACTTCGAGTGAAAGAACTCTAGGAGCATGTGCAGGAGGAAATTTTGAAACTTCTAAAGCTTGAAGAGTTGAAGCGATTCACAGCCACTGATCTATGGGAGGACACCTGTCGATAGATCATGAACTCCGGGTAAAAGCATTCCTAGCGGAGGTAAGCGAGTAAAGTTGAGACTCCTGAAGCATGGAGTCCCGAAGTGGATCTTGATCATCGATCGTGATAGAGGATGAGGACCATTGATCCAGTCCTGGCTAAAAGTTTCGAAGTCCTGAAGCTCTAGACAAGCACTTTCTCTGCTAAGAACAGGGTCATGACCATGGTCATATGCAGATTGAGAGCTGAGGGAAGGAGGGATAAGGGCCAAATTGGTGATCTTCGAGACAAAAAAGTGTTAAGGAAGGATTTAGCTGCATTTTCTAGTCATGGTCACCTGGGAAGGTGGTTTGAAGGAAGCGCCTGCGAAGGATGAAATTTTGTGTCAGCCAAGGATAACATGACACTGTTATTTTCAGAGAATGGGGATATAATCTCCATGAAAAAAAAAAGAGAAAGAGACATTTAGCATGGTTTGGGAATTTTGTTTATCATATGCATAATTCTAACAAAATGGTCGCTTGCACATTTTGCAGAATTAAGGGGCTTAAGAACATCATCTTAGGATGCGTATTGAGGAAATGGAAGAAGGTGAGGGAGTATCAAGTCAAGATAAGGAGGCCGAAGGCCAAAATACCAGAGTTGGTAATGTAGAGACAAAGTCCAATGGATGCAAGGGAAAAGGAGAGTAGGAAACATTAAAAGAAATGGTAAGAAGCCTGAAGATGGACATGTAGAGCTACAAAGAAGAAAACGAGAGACCAATGAGAGAGAAAAGTCAGATAAATGCTCGAGTGTTGCAGAGCTGAAATTAGTTGTAGAGACAAATGAAGAAGGGATCAAACTCAAGACAAGAGGAAGAAGGAAGGTGCCATGAAAGAAGGGATGATCGTGGAAGAGCTGGTTATTCCAGAAGTGCTAGTAGAGCTCATGGACACCACTCACCTCCTTACTCAGAAATAAATTTTTATGCAGCGGATGATCTCGTAAGAAGTCTAGAGGTGTCTCCTATCAAACACCAAAGAAGGAAACAAGAGGTAGATAGTTTTCAAGGAGAGTTGAGGAAGATCAAGCCACCTTCCTTTGAGGGTGAAAGAGAAAGGGAAGATGATGTCGAAGCATGGTTTCTTGGGCTCGAGAGATATTTTCAGTTGCATAACTATTCATCCAACCTGGAAGCCAAGATTGCCACCTACCATTTACATGGGAAAGTTGCAATGTGGTGGGACCAACTGAAGCAAGTGGAACATGTTAATGAAAGTAGGATCACTTGGAAGCAGTTCAATAAGTACTTCCAGAAGGAGTACCTCTCAGAGCATTTCTATGACAAGAAAATGCAGGAGTTCTTTGAACTCAGGTTGGGAAGCATGACTATGGCAGAGTATGAGAAGAAGTTCTTGGGATTGTTAAAGTATGTCAGGTTCATTGGTGATGAGAAAGTGAAAATACAGAGATTTCTAAGTGGACTGCTAGCCTTTTATAAGTAAAAAGTCAAGTATGATGAGCCCAAGACCTTGATTGAAGCCATTAAGAAGGCTAAATACCTGTATGAGCAAGGCTAGGGAAGAAAATCTCTACAAAAATCTTGGAAGGACAAGAAAAATGTGAAGTCCAATAAGAGGAGGAAAGGATTCAAACCTCCCTTCAATAGGAATGAGCCTAATAGAAATCATCAAGATCAGTATGCTAAGGGAGATTTCAAGAAGGAAGATTCCTTGGGAAAAAGGGGAAGACCATCAATTTAATGTTGGGGATGCATGGAAGATCACCTGTACAAGGATTTTCCACGCTGAAAGGACATAGTGAATACTGTGCACAACATCCAATAAGCTACACCAGTCGAAGATATGGGAAGAATATATGAAACTTTAAATGATCGACAAGTAGAGTACCAATCCAATATGATCGAGGTGGAAGGTAAGATCATAAATCATTTTGTTTCTATTTTGATTGATTCAGGAGCAAGTCATTGGTACATTGATCCTAAGATAGTGGATAGATTACATTTGGAGAAAAGTAAAATTGGAAAAGCAAGTTTGGTTCAGTTAGCCATTGGAACCAAAATAAGAATCCATGACATGGTTAAAAGTTGTTCCATAAGTCTTAATGGAGTGAATACTAGTATGGATATAAATATCATACCATTGGGGTCTTATGATATTTTGATTGGAATGAATTGGTTGGACAAGCATCATGTTTTCCTAGATTTGCATAACAAGACATTTACATGTCTTGATGGAAATGGAAAATGGAGCACTATGAAAGGAGTTCCAAGACCCATCTCTATAAGGGAGATTTCAGCCTTACAGCTAAAAAGATGTTTTAGGAAAGGATGTCAATTGTATGTAGCTCATGTGGAAGAGCCATATAATAAAAAATGGCCAAGACTCGAAGATTTATCAGTACTAGATTGCCACCAAGAAGGGAGATAGATTTCTCAAATGATCTAGTGCCAGGAGCTGCCCCGGTGTCAAAAAAACCTTACAAAATGAGCACACTAGAGTTAAAAGAATTACAAATGAAGTTGGAGGAATTTTTGAAGAAAGGGTACATACATCCAAGTGTTTCACCTTGGGGAGCACCAATACTTTTTGTCAAAAAGAAAAATGGAACCTTGAGGCTATGTATTGACTTCCGATAGCTGAACAAGTACACTATAAAGAACAAGTATCCTCTACCCCAAATTGATGGCCTCTTTGATTATCTAAGAGGAGCAAAGATATTCTCAAAGATTGACTTGAGGGCAGGATACCATCAGGTAAGAATCAAGGAAAAAGACATTCATAAAAAAGACTTTAGGATCAGGTATGGGCATTATGAATTTGTAGTGGTGCCATTTGGACTAACCAATGCACCAGTTGTCTTCATGTGCTTAATGAATGGCATATTCATAAATTATTTGGATAAGTTTGTCATAGTATTCTTGGATGGCATACTTATCTATTCTAAGTCTGAAGAGGAGCATGAACATCACTTAAGATTGGTGTTGCAAGTACTAAGAGAACATTAGTTGTATGCCAAGTCAATTAAGTGTTCTTTTTATCAAAAGAAGATCCATTACTTGGGACACATTATTTTAGAGCAGGGCATAACAGTATATCCAGAGAAGATCGAAGCCATTAGAGGATGGCCAACACCCAGTAATGTGTCAGACATCATATATTTTATGGGATTAGATGACTACTACAAAAGTTTCATAGTAGGTTTCTCTAAGATTGCTCATCCCATCACTTCATTGCAAAAGAAGGGAACTAAATTTGACTGGACACTCAAGTGTGAAAATAATTTTAATCTGTTGAAGGAATTACTTACTAGTGCACTTATTTTAAAGATTGTTGACCTAAATGAAATTTGTGTGGTATGTACATATGCATGTAAGGAAGGACTTGGGGGAGTCCTCACATAAAATGGACATGTCATTGGGTATGAGTCCAGAAAGCTTAAGGAACATGAGAGGAACTATGCCACACATGACTTGGAACTTGCTTCCATTTTTCATGCCTTGAGGATGTGGAGGCATTATCTCATGGGTAAGAAATTCGAATTAAGGATAAACCACATTGGCCTGAAGTATCTTTTTGAATAGCCAACATTGAATGTGAGGCAAACAAGATGGATAGAATTTTTAAGTGAATATGACTTCGATATCAAGCATATCAAGGTCAAGGAGAATAAAGTTGTTCATGCACTTAGTAGAAGAGTGCATACCATGCATGCTACTGTTGTCAGTATGCATCAGTCAGACTTAAAGAGCATAATTTTAGATGGTCTTGTTATAGATCAGCATTACCTACAGATAAAGGAAAGCTTAAAACAAGGAGATGTACATCAAAAAATAAAGGAGTATGAGATAAAGGAAGACAGATTACTCATGCATAAAAATAGAATCTATGTTCCTAGTTTTGGAGAACTGAGGAATTTGGTACTGAAGGAAATGCATGATGTCCCTTATGTTGGACATCCCGGTTACCAGGAAAAAATTACAGTAGTAAGAAGCCAGTTCTTTTGACCGGGAATGAAGAAGGATTTTATTGATTACATTGCTCGATGTATGGAATGTCAGAAGGTGAAGGCTGAGCATAGGCACCCAGCGGGTTTGTTGCAGCCATTGCCAATCCCAGAGAAGAAATGGGAAGTGATCACCATGGATTTCATCACTGGATTACCTAGAATGAATAAGCAACATGATTCAATCATGGTGGTGGTTGACAAATCAACAAAGGCTACTCATTTTGTGCCTGTGAAAACAACACATACAATGACTAATATTGCAGAAATTTTCATAAAGGAAATTGCTAGGTTGCATGGGATACCTAGGAAAATCGTCTCGGACAGAGATACAAAGTTTACCTCCAATTCTGGAGGGGATTGTTTAAAGGATTTGGCACAAATGTAAACTTTAGCATGACATATTATCCCCAGACAGATGGGAAAATAGAGAGGGTCAATTGAATAATTGAAGACATGCTAAGAATGTATGTGATGGATAAGCCATCTAAGTGGGAAGATTACTTACACTTGGTTGAGTTTGCATATAATAATCGGTATCAAGAATCATTAATAATGATCCCATTTGAAGCCTTGTATGGCAGGAAATGTGATACTCCAGTAAGCTGGGACAACCCAACAGATAGAGTGGTACTTGGGTCAGAGTTTCTTAAGGACATGGAAGACGAGGTGGTTAAGATGAAGAAGAATTTAAAGGAAGCTCAAGATAGACGAAAACTCTATGCATACAATAACAGGATAACAAGAGAATTTAATGTAGGGGAGCACGCACTTTTGAAAGTGAAGCCCAAGAAAAGATCTTTGAAATTGGGTAGTTGTACAAAGCTGACAACCAGATTCTATGGTCCATTTGAAATATTGGATAGAATAGGGCCAGTTGCATACATGATTTCATTGCCTACTTCCATGAATGTGCATAATACATTTCATGTATATTTACTAAATAAATATGTACATGACCCTAACCATATTATTGATTGGCATCTGATTCAGGTAGAGACGGAGGGAGATTTCCAGGTTCAGCCAGTGCGGGTATTGGACAAAAAAGTCAAAATGATCTAGAATCAAGTTATAGAGTTAGCAAAAGTTCAGTGGACCTGCTACAGTCTTGAAGATGCTACCTGGGAGAATGAATATGCCATGCGGGCAGAGTACCCACATCTTTTTGATTAAATTTGATATTTTGATCTCTATTTTGTATATGCATTGAGGACAATGCCAAAATAAGGGGGAGGGGATGTAACACCATAGGTTTTGAACCCCTATTTTAAATAATGTATTGTTACAATGCTGAGAGGCTAGGGTGCCCAAACAATTATTAAGAGTCCAGTGTGCCCAAGACATGTAATGATTTCTATCGTTATTAATAATAAATACATGGTTGGTTGCTAAACAGATAAGGACTAGAGTTATAGGGGGCTATGATTCCACAAGAGAGGGGGCTTGAAGGGCTAAGTGTTTATTCCTATGTTAATTACCCTTTTGCCTAAGGGAGGGGATTGGTTACGTGAGCTTCTTGGGGAAGGCAAGAGGTTCTTGATTCCCCATGAAGTTACTTAAACCCACATCTGGTCTGATGGGGGGGTTCGAATGATGGCTTTTTCTTTGATTTCTTGTATGTCCATTCATTTCCCTCACGCACTTTCATGCACCCACTTACCCATTCATTGATCCATCCTCATTTGTGTCTTGGATTGGGAAAGGGGAACCGAAATACTGAAGAATTAGCCACGATATGGTTGGCTGTAGTGATCTCTGGTGTAATCCAGCCATGATTGAGGCCTACATGTCTGAGATGCGTTGTCCTATGTCGAACGTTGCTCACAGTTGCAAGTCCTAAGAGTTCCAGCATTGAGATTCTGGACCAGTTGCACTAGAGCCCGAATAAGGAGAAGGACCACCTGAGGGACTGCGTGGCAAAAAAGGGTGGAGGTTTGTTCTCTCGGGTGGTGCAAGCTGGGTAGAAGAGATTTGGGTACTTGGATTGCTGTGAGAGTTGGGAATCCTGTGAGAGCTTGGGTGCTGACTGGTTTGGGAAGCCAAGTAACACTCTGGAACCGTCCTTGTGGATTCATAGCCCTGGCTTGAGGGTGATGTTGTTGTTGAGATTTGGAATAGTAGTGTCTACAGTTGGGTGGAACGTCCTTGGCCTGCAGCCAGTTGGTGTCATCTTTCATAAAGATAAGTGTTCTCTATTATGGTATCAATTGCATGTATATGAATGTATTTCCGATGTATATTTAATTATCGTTTAATTTAATCTTTAGACTATGCATGCTTGCTAACTATTGTTGTGCATGTCATTAAAGTCTTTCCTTTTATGCATCCTTAAATTTTAAAAAGGTATCAATAAGAGAAAGAAGTCCAAGGGTGAGCTTGAAGGTAGCGTATCTCGGCCTGTGGGTGGTTGGGTATGTTACACTCACACTCTCTCTTTGTCTTCCTCTCTCCTCGTCTCATACTCTCACACTCTCTCTTTGTCTTCCTCCCCCCGCTCTTAGACTCTCACACACTCTCTTTGTCTTCCTCTCTCCCTCTCTCTCTCTCTCTCTCTCTCCTACATCTACCCCTCTCTCCCTCTTACTTTGTATCCCCCTCTATTTATTGCCCACTTTTCCCCCATTTATCTCTTTACCTCTCACTCTTTCTTTCTACCCCCCTAAGTGTCTCCCTCTCCCTCACCCTCAATCTCACACACTCTCTCTATATTCATCTCTCCCCCTCTCACACTCTCACACACTCTCT
>ML787717.1:382404-413908 GCA_009831015.1 Picea engelmannii
CAATATGACCCTCCTAATGGCGGATCTAGCAAACAAGCTCAAACCTTTAAAGGATGTTGAAGGCTCTAAATTAGAGATCTGATTAGAGGGGAAATGGGGAGATAATGAATACCCAGAAAAGGAGTCAAGGGAATATCTTGAGAAAGAGTAACCAAGTTCAAGTGTCGTTACGCATTCAAAATATTTATTTAAAATGGAAGTGAAAGTGGATATAAATCCATACCAAGGTGTGATCGATGTAGTAACATTGAATAATTAGTTGAGACATTTAGAGGTCTATTTCAGTGTCCACCATATAGAAGAAGAGAAAAAAAATTCATTTTCTAGACTAAAATTAAAGGACCATGCATTAACCTGGTGTAAAAGTCACACATAAACACTTAGGATGGATGGCGTTCTGCTAGTAACTAAGTGGGAGTATTTTAAAACCATCATTAAGTCCTAGTTCTACCCTATTGGGTATGTGGACGATCGATGGATCTATGGGCATTAATTTAGGAAAAGGTCGGGGCAGAGTGTGCAAGAGTACACCATCAATTTCAAGAAGATGGCTACCATGTTGGGTATCTCTCCCAATAACTCATATGTACTCCTAAAGTATTTGGTGGGTCTACATAGTGATTTGTGAAAGAAATTTATGCTCTTCAATCTAAGGATAGTTGATGAGGCTTGTGTGTAAGCATAGTATCTTTAAAATATACACCACATAAAGGGACAACCAAATGGTTCCAAACAAAAATAGGACCAAGACGCTTCCATGGAGGGAAATAAGAAGTGGAAAGGGAAATAGAATAAGACGACAAGCACTGCACATCAATGAAAGGATCCAAGTAACAATTGTAGCCATTGTATTATTGGTGGTCTCACTAAAGAAAAGTTTTGGAAACTACATCTAAAGATGAACCCTAATAAATGTAAGAAGGATGCTAAGAAGAAGAACCTTCTAGCTGCAGATTCAAGAAATTAGATAGAGAGAACCTCATATGTGGATTAGAATATTGCATGCACTTCAGTGCACAAGGAGGTGAATATGAGTATCCTTCATCACATGGAAGAGAAGGATATGGAAAAACTCTTCCATAACAATATCTAGGTCAAGGAGACCAAGGTAGATGGTCTATTCAATTCCATTTCATAGGGAAATATCATAGTGTTGGCACAGGGGCAGACCCAAGGTTCAATGCTTCAACATCGCACCAAAAAAACCCTAACTACCAACCCTTTTAGCAACATCTGCGAAGCAAATGAAGTCTCACCCGAGGTAGCATTAGGGGGGGTTGCAGGACTCAGGTGTCTACAACCTAGCTGGGACACAGATCTATGATCACAACACTTAACATAGAACTTATCCAACAATATGCATTAAGTTACGATTCTTATTCACATCGCAGATCAAACCATAAATACAAAACAACGCTGTAATAAACATATCAAACACTTCTAAGCACTTAGCATAATATCAGATCTAACATTCATTCACATCATAAAGCACTGAGCATTCATAGATCTATCTATCATACATCAAGGATAATCTACTAAGAAAATAAATACATAAACACCATGAACAATATTTCACAAAGCACATCGACACAGGATATACGTGGTTCACCTCAGTGTGGGGCTACGTCCACCAAATCTTCTTCTTGTTTATTAGTCTCCTTCAATATTCTTATAGGCATAGAGCCACAGAGCTCACTCTGCACTGTACAGGTGATCTATCCACAACGTAGTAGATCCACCTTCCTCAAAACCAGGTCACGACACAAAGCCCCACACAGTCACTTGCACTTAGCTCTACAAGTCTTAACATACCTTAGTCATGCACTAAGCTAATGAACTCTTGCACTAAGTCGATTCTAGTAACTATAACTACTTCTTACATCCTTAGCTACTTATTTATACATTACAAAAAGAGTAAACCCATGGTCTGACATCCCATACCCGTTACATAAACCCTAAAAGCCCAAAAATCCCACAAAATGGGCAACATCCCTCAATCTCCACTTCACCTGGGTGCTTCGTCTTCGACCATCCTGTCGAAGTCCCAAAAATGGTCAAACATGACCAATGTTTCCGTAAAACTTGGTCAAGGGCCAACACGCCCCCAACACTCACCTGTGACTCGTCCCGAGTCACTCTGCTCTGGGTAATACTGCTTCGAAGGCCTCAAGCTTAGATCGAGCTGCTTGGACTTGCTGCTTCACCAGAGCCTCCTTATCAGAGAAATCTTGAATGACTTTCTCGGTGACAGGACCTTCCAGGCATTGTTCCATTGTTGCGACCACTTGTTCCAACTGTGAGTCTTGTCCCTCGATCTCTTCAAAAAGTGTGCAGGCTTCATCCTGCACCGGCTGGAGTCTCTGTTTCACCTCCATAACTCTGCTCTAGATGGCAATTACCTGCTGTTGAACTACGCACTACTCCCATGACTTCTTCATATTTTCAACTGCAGTAGGGAGCTTCATCTACGCATGCACAATAACGCCTGTTGCTTCGCCTCGTAGAGTTGTGCCTCCAATGTCCTTAGCTCCGGCTCTTCTACAAGGCACTCATAGGTCTTCACACTTTGATTACTTAGTTTCTTACATTCGGAGGCCAACACCTTGATTATTTCTACTGTGCTCCTAGTAATCTCTTCCCTCTTATCCCGCACTTCTTGCAGAGTGCTCGACACTTCTTGAATTTCTAACTATGCTAATCTTGATTGAAGCTGTTGAATGGCCTCAGCGAGCTTCCCCACTTGGCTCTTGGCTATCGCTTCTTCCATATGTTCCAATCCCAACACATAGTGAAGTTCTCTAGTCATGGATTCCTTGACCACAGTCTGCTCTGTGAGCAACTAGTCTTTCTCTTTCTAGATTTTCTCTTTTTCCTCCTTGAACTTGGCTCTCATGTCATATTTTCTTTGTTGTTCAACTCGAAGTTGCTCTAAGGCCTCTACCTTTTCTTGCTTCAATGCCTCTGTGTCCTTCTCCTTTTTTTATTGGACTCGACGAAGTCAAGTCTCTGTTGCATTTGCTAATCTGCATAACTGGGTGGGCTCATCTACCAATTCTACATTCTCTGATGATGACGACGCAGTAAACACTGCGCGGCTCGAGTAGAGGGCTTGTTGTATGTCCTTCAGTTATTTCTCAATTCTGTCATAGAGTGTCTCTGTCTTTGCTTCATGTCTATATAGGATATCCTATGAGGCATCTTCTACAACTATGATGATGAACTGGATATCGTTCATTGTGAGCACGTTCTATGACCGAGGCTTATTAGCTCGACATTTCTTCCATGTTGAGGGTTTCTATGGAGAAACCTTCCTTTTCTTTGACATATTAGCCTATGTAAGGGGATCCTTCGGTGGTGTAGCTTTGCCTTTGTCCTGCTTTTCTTCTTCCCCTTCCTTGTCTTGGTTTACTTCATTGCCTCCTCCTTATATAGGTGATTCAGGTGCAGTTTGCTCTGATGCATTGTCCTTCTCGTCACTATCTATGTCCTGCACTTCCTCCTTTTTCTTCTTTTTCTTTGCACTACTCGGTCCATCAAACTTAGTCCAGGTGACCAAAGGACTTCCGATGATATTGGGGTCGAAGAGTTCTGCATGTCCGACTGGTCAAGGAATTCAGTTGGCCATTCCTTAGCTATCTTCTCCATGTCTTCGTCAGTCAATTTGTAGTATGACTGCAGCTCCTCTTTACTTGCATCTCTGCGCGTAGTGATGTATATGAAGTGTCGGTCTACAGGGAAATTTTCTAGTGGCCTATACGTGTGCAAGGTGTTCAAGGTCATTCGGGAGAATGATTCAATGGTGCGCTTGAGCTATAGGTAGTAAGCGTGGAACACCACATTTGATTGGCATTGCTTCACCATATTGCTCGTATACCACAAGGTGGTAAACCTTGTGGTCAATAGTTCTTATGGCTCGACTTCCAGGAATGTCTCTCCCTTCGACATCTCCTAAGCATCAAATGCGATTAAAATCAACAACCAACTGAAGTGAAACTCGTAGCCTTGGTCCTACACTTCGTGACAATCCTTCTCCAACTCGTTGATGAGGTAGCTCGCCCAATTCATCTGCATCCCTTGGACAAACTTCCCTGCTAGGTTGACTACGAACCCTGTGACTTGTGTTGGTTGGTTCTTTCTTACGAGCTTGCCAATGATCAGATGGCAAGATAGGCGCACTGTGCCATCCTGGATGGAGGCTACCTTGTAGCCTCACTTTCCCTTCTCTACATCATCATAGGATTCCTTTATTCACTATGCCAAGAAGCGATCTGACGTCTTTCCTGGGTAGAATTTATGAGGGTCTAGTCCCTACATGCTTAGTCCAGTAATGAGCTGGACCAGTGCCGGATCCACAGTGATGCGCCTATCCAACCAAAGATAACCTGCATGGTAGCATGACAGGAGGAGTTTAACGCATGCGATAACCTCCTTATGTCTTCCGAAGTGGGGTATCTTCATCACATTTAAGATCGTCGACCACACGATCTCTTTAATCCACGACTGGGGAACTATCTTGGGCTTCTTCCCAATCATCTTCGCCAGGTACCTATGCGGTACGAGCATCGCATAGTTCTTTTGATATCCTAGGTTAAAATCACTTATCTTGAGAGTTGGGATTAGTCCCAACTGCGGTCCAACTACTCATATCCCCTTCGAGAGGTATGCAGTGATGAGTGTGCACTCAAAATCACGTGGGACACTATCATGACTAACCGTGTCAGCCAAAGGCGGGTTGTAGTCGGCCAAGACCAACGGGATCTGCTTCGCGTTCGCCAGATCGTCGTGGTGCTTTCTTCTTTTCTCAGTTGCGGTTTGGCTAGACCGATGTCTAGTCGAGCGGGATGCCTTCAATCCACCTGTCGATGATGCCTGTATACCTACAGACATGACTTTCTCAGCCATGAGGTCGATTAGGATCTCCTCTACAGATTTATGTACTGCACTAAAGTCGACTGACCTGCATGCTCGTAATCAAATAATTTGGGTAGGAGAATGGACACTCAAGGTAATCGAATCTATGGCGAGGTCTAGATAGTACAACACGATATATGATCAATTCTCTGTTAGCTTGAATTTCCCAGGTTGCAAAAGTGGTCCCAGTGTGACATTCGACGAATTAAATAAGCAACGTTGTAATGGATTCCTTCAACGGCTCGAAATGACTTAATCAATACGAATCCATCCATTATGGCATAGTCTCAATGGTCTAATGACGATCTTTTTGGTAATAATTGTGTTTCTAGACATTCTGGAGTGTCATTCTAATGGTTGGGATGCCTCCAATGGTCATATAGATTTGCTATGGCAAAGTGCCATTCTGTGTTGTTCTGCTATTCCGACGAGGTTCAAGTTCTGTAAGCCTTCTTTCTGTGAAGTCTTCTCTGGAACTTCCCGCAGTTTTTCCAACTTTGTTTTCTTCTTACTGAGATTTCTTTCCTTCTTTCCTATGATCCAAGTCTCTGGATTCTTCTTTCCATTTTTATTCTTATCTTCTCCTAGTAAAGTGACTTCGCATTGCTGAGGGTCTTTCAAAGGGTTCAAATATAATACCTCTTCTCTTACTATTTCTAGGGTGGGTGCTCTTCTCTCCTGCATGGACAGGTTTTTCAAGCTTTCTTGTGTTCTTTCAACTTTGACAGCTAAGTCTCTGGCTCTCATTTGCTTCGACTTGTCCTCTTGTTCTTGTATTAGTCGCTCTATTTTCTTAGCTATGAAGTCCCTTAATTATTTTTTTTCTATTATGTAGCTTCTTCCTCTGCTTTCCTTTGGATCTGATCTTTCTCAATCCAGGTCTTTCCTAACAAAAGTACAAAAGGGGCATTGTTCTTAACAAACTTAATGACTTTGAATTCTTCTCCGGTCGATGTTCCATGGGAAATCATAGGTACATTAGTAATTCTTCCACATAGGGTTATCATATTTCCTTTAAACAATCCTATCCTTCCCAATGAAGGAATCATGTCAGGATTTCCCAAAATTCCCCAAGTGCTTTCTGGCATAATATTCACATGTGTTTCCTCGTCCAAAACATAGTCTATGTCGAAGTCTCCTATTCTTGTTTCTATGCACTGCTTCTCTTTTAAGATCTCTGGTAGACTGATGTCTCTATTATCATTCAGTGTTTCTTGTAGCTCTAATACCATAGTCTCTAATTCTTTCTGGTTCTCTAATATATCCTTATTTTCTTGACCTTCTTCATAGTTTTCTTGTCTCGAGTTCATCTTTTCAACTTTAGCAATCATTCTAGGGAAATCCAAAACCTCATGACCAACAAATTTACAAAAAAGACAAATAGGACCTGTACCAGGGCATTCCTTAGCAAGATGTCCCGGTCTTCTGCAATTATAACACAATGTCAATCCTCTCTTTCACTTAAACGATCCCCAACCTTTCTTGTACTGTGCATTGGGATCACAGTGATGGACCTGTAATCTGCAAAAAATCATTCTAGGTTCCTGCACCCACTTGTTAGTCCAAAAATTCTATCTATGAATAGGAATAACATATCTTTCAACATTTCTATCAAATCTATTCAGATCAAATCTTCTTTCTTCTAGTTGTGCCCTAGTTTTGAGACTAGGACAACATCTATCAAACATGCCTAGATTCATACTTTTGAAGAGAAAATTTCCACTCATCTTACCTTTATCAGAGAAAAAAGATTTAAGATCTTACCTCTTTTCTTCAGATCTGGTTCCTTTCTTAGCACAGAGTTCCACAAGTCAAGTAGAATAATGTGCACTACAAAAACAAATTTGTGCACAGAGCTTCCTCTTTTCTTCAGTTCCTAACAATCACAGTTGCAGGTCCCGACAATGGAACCATTTGTTGGCACAGGGGCAGACCCAGGGTTCAATGCTTCAACAACACACCAACAAAACCCTAACTACTGACCCTTTTAGCAACACTTGCGAAGCAGATGAAGTCTCACCCGAGGTAGAGGTAGGGGGGTTGCAGGACTCAGGTGTCTACAACCTAGCTGGGACATAGATCTGTGATCACAACACTTAGCAAAGCACTTATCCAACAATATGCATTAAGTTATGATTCTTATTCACATCACAGATCAAACCCTAAATACAGAAAAAAGTTGTAATAAACATATCAAACACTTCTAAGAACTTAGCATAAGCTCAGATCTAACATTCATTCACATCATAAAGCACTAAGCATTCATAGATATATCTATCATACATTAAGGATAATGCACTAAGAAAATAAATACATAAACACCATGAACAATATTGCACAAAGCACATCAACAAAGGATATACGTGGTTCACCCCAGTGTGGGGCTACGTCCACCAACTCTTCTTCTTCTTTATTAGTCTCCTTCAATATTCTTACAAGCACAGAGCCACACAGATCCTTCTGCACTAGACATGTGATATGCGCACAATGCTCTAGATCCACCTTCCTCAAAACCAAGTCATGGCACAAAGCCATACACAATCACTTACACTTAGATCTGCAAGTCTTAACATACCCTAGTCATGCACTAAGCTAATGACCTCTTGCACTAAGTCGATTATAGTAACTGCAACTACTTCTTACATCCTTAGCTACTTATTTATACATTACAAAAAGGGTAAACCCATGGGTCGACATCCCATACTCGTTACATAAACCCTAAAATCCCAAAAAGCCCACAAAATTGGCAAGATCCTATGATCTTTGCTTCGCCTAGGTGCTTTGTGTTCGACCAGCCTATCGAAGTCCCAAAAATGGTCAAATATGACCAATGTTTCCATAAAACTTGGTCGAGGGCCAACACATAGTATTTGATCTAGTCAAAAATATTGGGCTGGAGGTTCTTCATCATCCAATCCCATGCCCATTGGGGTGGGTGAAAAAGGATGAAGGAATTAAGGTGATGAAACAATGTAAGATCAAATTTTCTATAAGTACAAATTTTATTAATGAAGTGTAGTTAGATGTAGTAGCCCTTGATATGTGTGGTGTAGTGTTTGGAATCCCTTCATGTATATGAGGGATGCAATATTCATGCGAAGAGAAAAATAGTACCAATTGATTAAGGATGGGAAGTCCTACATAATGAATGGACAAAAAGGTAAATTGAATATCTCACTAGTAAGTGCTAACCAAGACAAAAATTTGATTACTTCTAGTAAGAAATACGTGTTTATTTTCTTAAGAGAGAATCATCCAAATGATGAATTGGTAAGGGTACAATAATCCTTGGAGGGGCATATTAAGGAGTAAAAACATCATTTGCAGGAGTTTCTATAGGCATACAGACGAGTGTTCCAGGAGCCTAAATGGGTACCACCTAAGAGGGAAGTGGAGCATGAGATAGAATGTTTTCCTGACTCTGCATTACCAAATATTGGGTTGTATAGGCAATTTGTTCTGGGAACAAATGAAGTGAATAAACAATTGCACCAACTGCTAGAACAAGGAGTAATTGGACCAAGCACCTCACCTTGTGGGTCACCTATAATCATTGTACCCAAGAAGGATGGGACTTCGAAAATATGTATCAACTACAAAGCTTTGAAGAATATTACACTCAAGAATCAATACCCTTTGCCCAAGATTGATGATTTGTTAGACCAGTTTCAACATGCCAAGTACTTCACCAAGTTGGATCTAAAATAGGGATACTTCTAGGTACATTTCAAAGAAGAAGACACCTAGAAGACCACCTTCAAGACAAGGAAATTTTTCTATGAATTGTTGGTCATGCCATTTGGTTTTATATAATGCACGAACTACATGTATGATATTGATGAATGGTGTATTTCACTCATATTTAGATTCATTTGTTATAGTGTATTTTGATGATATATTTATTTATAGATCTACCTAGGAGGAGTGTATCTCAAATTTGATGTAGGTGTTAGAGATTCTGAAAAATCACCAACCACTGGATAACCTCAAGAAATGTGATTTTTGTCAGTGATCATTGGTGTATTTTGGGCATGTGATTGGTGAATCCATCATCAAGTGGATATTTTGTACTAATGTCACTAAAGTTAGGATATTGTTTTGGGCAACACACTACCTATGGAATTTCATAGCATCATTTTTCAGTGGTAGTTCCACCACTCCACACCATAACAAAGAGCAGTAAGAGTTTCTAGTGGGGAGAGAATCAACAAAAAGCTTGCAACAATATAAAACAAAAGATTAGTCGAGCATATGTTCTCATATTTCCTAACTTGTATAAGTGTTTCTAAGTGGATACAAATGCAAGTGTGCATGATATGGGAGTAGTTTTGATGCAAGAGGTAATTCAGTATGCTATCACTTTGAGATGTTTCATGGGTGAGTTTTAAACTACCCTTCATATGATAAGGAAATCTATGTCCTGATTCAAGCTGTTAAGAAGTGGAATCACTATCTAATGGGAAAGAAAACCATTATACACAATGATCACCAGCCACTGCAATATTTGCAGGCCTAGACTAAGCTACAACAAACCAAACATTACAAGTGGATGGGGTTTTTGTAATAATTTCATCTAGGCATTAGGTATAATAAGGGTGACACAAATAAGTTGGAAGACATTATTTCAAGGCCATCCCCATCCAATATTACAGCTTTGGGAACTCTTATGCAGATGGAGCCTTTTACCCATGATGCATACCAAGAGGCATATATATAAGATGAAGAATTTAAATATGTGTTTCAATAAACTGTTATCGCATAAAGTTGTCAAAGATCATAAGTATTTGTTGTGAATACCCAAGTCTTCACCCCTGCTTTGCCTCTCTCTTTTTCGCACACCATTCCTAGTATTTTTTCCCTTTTGGTTGATAAAGTCAATCTCCCTTTCCGATCAATGATCTGGTTTTCCTTAGTATCTTGTTTGACTGATCCTTGGCTCAAGGTTTTTTCTGTTTTCTTTAAAGGATAAACACATATCGTAATTTTGGTCAAATTATTGGTCGTCCTGTTTGCCATTGATTAAGCTCATAGAAGGTCATACAAGTCCTTTGTTTGCACATGTATCAACCTTAAGCACAAAACACAACATTCAAAGAAACCCATTTTGGGCTTAAAATGCAAGCAGCGGTCAGGTTCAATTTTCAACAGTAGATATCCCATGAATAGTTCATATCAATGGCTCTCGGGCGATCAGGATATTAAAGTAGCACAAGGATTAATGACTAGACAGAGGAGATGAAGTCTTTAAGTAAATATGAGCCATTGAAGGTTGAGGACACACATCAGTGGATCTCACGCTTCAAAAGATTTACTTCGGAGGATTGCATGAGCAAGAAGAAAAAAAATCCCGAACCCTGAACTCTCGAAGTAAATCTCGGTTGTCTGAACCTAGAGGACACGTGGAGGCAAATACCTCTCTTCGGAGATTCAACACTCCGAAGGATTGTGAAATTTACACATTGAAAAGTCCCGAAGAGCCGAAGCTCAAACTCCTAAAATAATTGAGGACCGTTGATCTCAAAACAACAAGGATCGTTGATCTTGGAAGCAACCCCGAAGTCCTAAAGGTCCCAAAGTAAATCTAGGCCATCCAAAGAAAGAGGAAATGTGGCGCCATATCTCACACTTCAGAAATTCAACACTTTAGACGATTGTAAGAGCCATGCATTGAAAAGGCCTGAATCCTGAACTCTTGAAGTAGTTGTGAGCCATTGATATTCATAGTAGCAAGTAGAGTCCATACAAGAGATGTGCGTGGAAAAAGTGGGGATTTCCCATATCGTATATAGCGATTGGATCAACGACTCACGTGTATTCATCATGTAAAAATTGCACGAGGATTAGTGGCTAGGAAGAAGCCCCAGAGTTGAAGATCATGCGACACGCATCCTTCTCCATTGGACGATCAATATTTACTTTGGGAATCCATATTTTGAGAGTCTCAACTTATCCCATGTCACTTTCTAGGAGTGTTTTCTCCTGAAGTCCACAGATCCTTGCTGCATGTCCTCAGATTAATGGTATTCGTTCACTTCGGAGCTCCAAATGTACATACATACCACCCCCGAGCTCTAAAGTGCCAAGGTACATGGAATTCATTAGTTCAGACATGTGGCGCTCCCGTCATTCATGACACCTGGCATGCATATGGTAATGACACGTGGCACTCAGTCCAAGCACCTTTGGGCATATCATACAAGTGTTTTTAAGTGACACGTGTCACATCTCTTTTCATGACACGTCAACATCGTGATGTCACACCACCATGTTAGATCATCCTATGGTAAGTCTTCTTGTTCAAGGCCAAAGTAGCACCATCTCCAAGAACAATTATAATGACCCTAAAGTTGGCAGGTAGATAAACTTTAGCGATGGCTCTAAATTTAGTAGGTGCACCCAGATCACAGATCGTGATCAGATCAACGACCACATCTCATTGCAGGGATGCAACATGCTCGAACGATAAAATTATTGAGTAGTCCCACAATTGAAACCATGGTAGAGATAAAGAACTACATGGGAGAAGGTGGTGGATTGCGGGCTCAAAAGTGGTGCGAATCCAAACCTCCTTTGATGGCCCTGCAATCACATGCTCATCTAGAATCAAATACAAAAGCAACATGTGGTAGACCCCTAGGCATTAAGCCTCATCTTGGTCCCAATGAAGGATCAATTAATGAACAAGGAGTGGTATTTGGAACCTCAGCTCACTCCATAAATAGAAGACGTGGAGGGTTTGGCCATGGAGACAGATATTTCATCTTGAGGTACCACGGTGGATGAGTTTTCCTATAGGCCCATGCCGAGCTGAATTTGCATCTAACAAAAGGATGCACACACAATCTGACAGAAAAAGGAACAGACGAAAGGCTTTGAATGGAATGGTCATATCAAACCCCTGGTAGTTGTTGACTTATCTGAGTATAAATAGATCAGTGCAATATTTTGTTAAGGTTGTCAACTAGTTGAGTCGATCTCCCTACTGTGTATTTTGATGCCAAAATTGTTCTCTGGTTATGTATCAAATTTGAGACTTTCGCATTAATAAAAGTCAAAATTTTTCATCTCTTTGTTTAAACTATGATAAAACACTCGGGCACGGAGGATCCAGTCGAGGGTTGTGGTTCTATTGTAATGTAAGTTTGATTACATTAGTGTTGTGATTGGTTTTAGTCAGATTCCTTTTTATCTTATTTCCCCTTATGCTGAAAGGCTCGGGAATGGAGGATCTAGTTGAGTTGTTGTAGTTTCATGATGATGTAGGTTTGATTATTATGCTGCTGTGACATATATAAGTGTCTGAAACTTGATTTCAAGAGTGCTCTTCAGGCTGAGTTTTTATTCACCAAGCTTCTTGAAAGTCGGATGCCCATAGCAGTATTTTTCACCTCTCTTACTAATTCTTCCTTCTGCTCACACTTAAACTCAAATCAATGACTGAAGTTAATGAGGACCTCACTTCCCTCTGCGTTGCTTGTCCGGTTTTAGTGTTAAAATCATTCTTGTACTGAGTTTCGTCCACTTGAAATCCACTCATAAACCAACATCCACCAAACATTCTCATGGGTAATGGGCTGATCCTCTTGAAATATAAGGGTGACTCTCAGTGATAACATTCATGGCGTCATTGTCAAAGAACGAATTGAAGACATTTCCCTAGGATAGAATGACAAAGAAATTATGATTCTGAAGGTGCATCGGAAATCAATAACTTAAAGATTGCAACTTGCACCTGGTGACTCCACCGTTTCAGTTGTGGCTCCCAAAAGAAGACAAACGAGGTCTAGTCCACAACTGCCTTTGGCTACACATGAAGCTGACCCAAAACAAATTATCAGAAAATGAAAGACCTCTCAAGAATGGATTTCAACTGTCGTACCAGGTGATTCTGGTAATTTACATTATTCTTCTTCAAAAACTCCAGTAGTTGCATCTAATTCTCCTTTTATACCATCTGTTGGAGTTTTCAGAAGTTTAAATTTTGGGAGTGTCCCTACTGAATTATCCCCTTCTAGGCCTTATTTAGAATAACGTTTTGAAACCCCTATTTACCCTGAGATTGTAAAGTGGTTTAGACCAAGAAACTTAGAAGATTGTCCCACCTTAGGTTTTCCTACTCCTCCTGTCATAGTCGTTTCATCTAAAGAGGGGGAAACTTATTTTCCCTTGAACCCCATATCATTCTCCACCAATACTCATCCATTTCCTCTTTCTCCTAGAAAAACAACTGCAGTCCTACCTGCCAAGACTCCATCTCCCCCTGGTTCTCTTATAGTTCACATCCCAATGGCAGGTGCTAATCCTCATAGAAACATAATGGATTCCATTGTGGTTGCTAGGCATACCCCTCTTATTTTACCTCAGCCTATGAATTCCCTCCCAATTGAAGATTACCTCAAGTACATTCCCAAGTTTATAGGAGAGGAAGACATAACTACTAAAGAACACCTTTCATATTTTTACAATTATGCAGATAATCTTAATATTGAAAATGAAGATGTCTGGTTGAGATTTTTTGTACAGAGCCTTGATGGTGAGGATAAAAAATTGTTCAGGGGCTTGACTCCTAGATATATTGATGGGATTGAAGCTCTAGATGATGCATTTTTAATACATTTGGGGGATAAAAAATATTTCATGTATTATATTATAGAGTTTGGGTCACTTAAGAGAGAAGAGGGGGAATCTGTCTCAGACTTCTCCAAGAGATTTAATAAGATGTACAATAATAGACCTACTGAGATTAAGCCTACTAAAACCTTTTCCAAGATCACTTATGCTAGTTCTTTTGACCTTGATATTTTTCTCCTGCTGAGAGAATGAAGAGCTACCCCCTTGGATCATATGAAATATGCAATCCTTGAAGTAGAATCCAATATATCGACAATTGATAAGCTTAGGAGTAAGGCTGATAGAGATAGGAGAAAAGGTAGGGATGAAACTTTGAACTCTGGTTCCTCTTCTTCCCACCCTCAAGTTGATGAGTTAACAAAGATGGTAAAATCACTTTCTGCAGAAATGGAGAAATTGAAATTTAGGGGGAAATAGGGCTATAAGAACGCCCAAAATACTGAAAACATGGGTAATTTCAGGAGATCAAATAATGCCCCTCAGATCATCTAGAGGGATCAAAGAAATAGGGATAGGGATGATAAAAAAATACAATCCCCTCTCCAAAATAACCTAGTTACTGATGAGGAAGGAGAGGAAGAAGAAATTGATCCTGAAATCCATTGTCTTGGTGACATCTCTTCATCCCCTCATTTAACTTAGTATGCATATGAAGAGTCCCTCATGGATAGAAAGCTAAATGAGTTGAGAAAAGGGGAAATGACCAGTGGCAATCCAAATATATACAACCTCATGTCCAAGAAGAAAGAGGGAAAGCCTGACATTCCTGAGCAGCTGTTACACATTATTTTGGTCACTCCAGTGATCCTTTTACAACATGTGTTCAAGTTCCAAAAATAACCTTTATTCATGAGGAAAGCGACTGGATTTATCTTCTAAAAAATCCTATTAAAGAAGATAGCCCCAGGCTGCACTATACGTAGGATGTAGCGATGCCTGATCGTCGCATTCTATCCTGAAAATGATTTGCGATGTTTCCACAGGTTGTCCTATAGCTAGGGTTTGGCGATGCTGAAAGACTAATAAAAGGTCGAGGTTCACGAAAGTTATAGAATGGTATCTTCTAGAATATGAGGTGACATCCATATGGTTGGGATCCTACTCACTTCTCTGATTTTGTGGGATCATCCTAATATCTTTAACCATATCTCTTTCTCCTATATAAGGGTGGGGTTCTCATGGAAAAGGTTAAGAAAGGAATTAAGGTTAATAAAGGAATAAGATGAGAATTGTGTGAGGAATTCTACTTTAGTTGATGCTTGAGGTCTTCATTTCAGTCCATCAAGTTATTGTGGATCTTCATGCAATTTTGGAGCAAGTGTGTGTGTTGGAGAAAAGGGCCATTGAAACGGAACCTTGCAACATCAAGGATGCTTGTTTGTATCTTCCACTTTTACTTAATATAATACAGTGGCATGTTTCTTTCCCATAAGATCATTCTCATTTTATTGCATGACTCCTTGATCACATGCATAAGTTTTCATTGAATATACTATTATTGCTTTCACTTTGGTTGGTTTGTGTTTTATTACAGATCGAATATAATAAGAGCACCGGAGTGGAGCAAGGACAACAAAGATACAAGGAAGCGATATTCAAAGCTATGTCACTCATCTCTTGTTGGATAGTAAATTCAATGATTAGAGCTTAGGGAAAGCGTCCTGGCATGTCTTGTTTTGTTCTAGATCTAGGTGGATCTAGGGAGATCAGTTTATGTTTGCATTTACCGATTAATCCAATAAAAAAATTGGCGACCATAATGGGGATACAACTTGTTTTGGTTTTTTGATATCCATTTTCTTTTATCCTACCTCCTTTCATTTTAGTCCGGTCTCTGAGTCTGTCGGTGATCCATTTGGATTCTCCGGGTCTGAAAGTTCATTTAGAATCTTTGTCCTTTTTCCATTTTTTCTTTGTTTACAGAGATAGCCACAATGTATCCCATATACAGCCTGTGACATTCCTAGATCATTGCATCCTGATTGTTTGATTCAATGTAGAATCTTTGCATTTTGTCCCATAGCTAGCCTGCAGAGACCTCTTTTCGCCACATTGTACCTTACTACTGGGCTGTGACGTTTCCTGTGGAAATTTTTGGATTAGGCCTTTTTGTCTTCTGTCACCCAATTTTTCTTTGATCACTTGGGAAGAACTTTTGGTGCTAGTATCTAACTGTTTTCTGAGTTTAAGACTTGTTTTTGATTGGTTTTCAGGGATTGAAATCCCTTCTTTGTCATTTTACAAGTTTTTACTTCTTGATTTTTGTCAACAAGGATATAACATTTAGAACCAGATATGAGTGCTTGATTGATAAAAGTCTTTGATTTGATTTAATGTTTTGGATTGTTCTACATTTTATGGATTGCTTATTGATTGGAAAATTATTTTCATTTGCATTTAGCGAAACACTTTCTTGTCATCCTCTATTTTATCTTCATTGAAAGTTTGATTTCGGTATTTGTTGAGTGTATCTATTTTCTTTGATTACTTTCCCTTTATTCATTATATATCTGACTTGGTTTTGGAAAGGAATAATTAAAGTCATTTATTATTTTTAAGTAATCGCTCATAGGAAAAAAATTTGCAATCAATTTGTTTTTAAGCATTCATAGCTTATGATTGTTTGGAATTGTGTTCATTCAAGAAAAATAAATTACATTTCGTAGTTTTCATGCTTCCAAAGAAATACCTTCTCCTTGGTGTAATTATAGTTCATCGAACTAAAATATTGCATCCTTCATCTCTTCTTGCAAATTATTGGGTTAAGGTCTCATACAACATCAGTTTCATATCCATCTCCCTCTTGAGTAAACAACAACCTCTAAAACACTGCGTAATTTTAAAATTCATTAGTAACTTTTATTTTCTAGAAACTCTTCTCACCAACATTAGCTAGGCTAGTGCTTTGGAATAGGTTGTGAGGCACACTCTCCAAAGAACCAAATACACTGTAGAATCTTGTGATAGGGAGTGTTCAAATCCACTTGAAACATTTTGTCCTGGGAAGCCCTTCTCACACAAGGGTCAAACCTAAGGTCACATTAAGACTGGAAGAGTTACTCACTATGCTTTATTGGTCTTGGTGTAGAAATTGCGTTTATTATGGGGGTCACTTGAAGGTATACCCACAATTATGATTGGAATCCTTTCAAGTTGATTTCGGGCCAGATACCTTGCCCTTGCGCATGGATCGGACTGTCAACTGTTTCCCTAGGCATCACCATTGATATTGGTAACATTAGTAGCCTATCTCTTTAGGGTCCTACACGAGGTGACTGTGGAGGGGAAATTATTCATGGTACCTGGAATCGACGTTGGCCAGACTCACTCAGGATCCTTGGAAGGTATACCCACGATTATGTGTGGGAGCTTGCACCAGGGTGTAAGTTCGTTAAGTAGGTTGTCAACATAACTTATCCACCCACTCTATCCTAGCCCCTTCTTGTCTTGAATTCGCGACATTGGATTTCATCACCAACTAGTGAATTCAGAATAATAAGGTTTGTTTTCTTAGTTTGATTTCTAGATTTTATTAGCGAGTGTTGTTTGTTTCCATAGTTGGCCATAGATTTTTTTCCGTAAAATTTTTGGTTCGGCCAACATTGACCCTCCATAGCGTTCACGTAGGATGCAAGGGTTACCCCCGGAAGATCCGGAAGGTTACCTCCCTTTGTATCCTAATTTACCGTAGGGATCTCCTAAGCAGAGAGAGGTCCAGGACAACGTAACCTCACAAGTGGAAAATTCCAACTCTTTAGAAGATTTATGAATTACTTTCGATTATCCAGAGGCTTTCCGACTTCCTCCAAATCCGTTACCATATTCTGGATATGAGTGACGTATTCTCCAGATGAATTTATCAAGATAACTTGTTGTTGAAACTTCTGGAACACCATTTGGACCCCATACAGGCCCTTGAGTAGAGAATCCCCTTTTTCCTAGTGACCCATTTAGAGCCCCACCTCGTACTGTGCTGGATCTTTATGAAAACTTGGGGGCGGGTCTTGATTCACCTGTCATATCACAACTGCCTGAAATGTCTGTTACCTACAAGGTACCATTAAACCATTTTGTTGGTACAACTAGAAATACCATCGTCGTTCCGGACACACAGTCAGTTGGTCCTAGCTTGATGTTGTCTCTCCAGATGGCCCATTCAACTATGGTTCCACACTCTACGACTATTCCTACTGGGAATGTGGTGGTTAACCAAGCTCCCATTGGAACACCACTTTCATATAGACCTATTCCGTCACTTCCCCCTAGGTATCATGCTTTGGATACTTCCATCGCCATCCCTACCCAGGTTCCATCTGGAGTTTCTGGAATTTTTGTTCCTCCTGGGTACAATGTTGTTGTTGTTTTTGTTCCTACACTTTCCTAGGTCCTCTTTGGAGGGTCTATACATCTTTTCTTGGGGGATCTGACCCTAGTAGATCCAATCCGATTGGAGGCACCCATCATTTGTTCACTTCTGGTTACTAGGTTCCCATTGGAGGGAAATCTCAAGCTAGGGGGAAACCTCAATTTGGAAGTCAACCTCAGACTGGGGCACAACCTTAGGTTGGAGCCTATAACCCATTGTATGGAAATAACACACCGAGATCACTAGCCTAACTTTGGAACCTTCTTTGCCAAGGAAATCCACAATCATCTGGGGGGAAACATCCTCAATTAACTCTTTTGTACCCCCTAACTTTGGCCAGCCATATCCTACTTCTTTTTATCCCACTTGGGGTCAGAACGCTCACTCTAGTGTCCCTTTTCAATGTAACATCTCTAATCAACCCAACCCTATGGGATACATGCCTCCAAATCTTCCACGACATAATCTGTCAGGACTCTCTACCTACATGTAGACTTCTTACGGTCTTACTGATATACTGACGGGACTTCCTCCCCAAAGTCACTAGTATCCTCAAGTGAATAGACAGTTGGCTTTTCTAGCCACTTTGGCTTTACCCAACTTGTCTAGGATCTTGAATGATACTATCTTACATTCTCCTCATTGGCCCGTCATACCAACCAAATTACTGTTCGACATTCCCAAGTTTGACGGTTGACCGGGAGAAGACCAAAACAATCATGTTATGACTTTTCACCTTTGGTGTTTGTCCAACTCATTGATGGACGACTCCATTCAGTTATGACTCTGCTAGCGAACTCTCACGGGTTAGACAGCAAAGTGGTACATAGAATTACCATGAGTTTTCTTTAACGAATTTAATACCCTATCCATGGCTTTCCTCACACATTATCAATTGCCAATTCACTATGAGACAAGAAACAAGATTTTGAGTTCCTTTAAGAAATATTCTGCTACTCACATTTCCAATCACATTCATGAGTGGAGGCAGAGAAGATGCTTGATCAAAATTGACCCTCCTAATCAGTTATTGGCTGAGTGGTTCACCAAATCATTCATTAGTAAAATCACCCATGATAATGCCATGGGTGGAGTTGTTGCCGAAGATCAAGTGATTAGTCACGCTCTGTACCTAGATCTCGTTTATTTACAAATGGACACTCTTTACGACTTGATCCCTGACGCTCCTCACCTTTCTACCACTGCTACCTCAACAACCCCCACAACTTCTCATGCTGTTGACAGTGTGATTGGCACCTTCCATGTTGATGCTAAATCCATGTCGGCCACTCACACCAATCCCAAATCTGATTCTTCTAATGTTCAAAGTACTCCGACTCCTATTCCTTCCACCGAAAAAACTTATGAGGTTAATTCAGTTCAATCTACCCCTACCGAAAAAAAAAATCTAAAAAAGGAAAGGGTAAAAACAAGGAGGATACAAATAATAACCTGCAATCCGAAAAAACAAAAACACAACATTTTGATGAGAAGGATAAGCGTAAACCCTGATATCCTTTCCTTATATGTGGTGATGATCACTACATGAAATATTGTCCAAGATGTGTTGAGGTCACTAAGTTCCTTAAATGGATTGGGAGTCCTCCCACACCTATCGTTTTGTCCCAACCTTTCCCTTCTCAATAATAGGCCCAATTGGTCATTCATGACCAACCCTCTCCTTCCACCACTTTGTGTTTCCCTATGTGTACTGGTGAATCTAAAAAGAACGACGTTGCAATCACAACTCGGGCCAAAGATCATTCTCCCTCAAAGGATAAAGTTGACGATTTCCACCTCTGTTGGTTCAACCGCCTCCCTCAACTTCACCTCCCAACGGTCCTCTTCATCTCGAACGACCGGGTCCCAATACAGTTCTCTGCCCTCCTCCAAAGGGAGTTTTTCGAATGTCTTCCTTTAATCCTCATGTGCGTGCTGCTCAAAAATACAGTATTGTAGAAGACCTTGTGCATGCACCCTCAACGATGTCAGCTCTCAAAGTCCTTCAAAGTTGTCCCGCTCAACGGAAGGCACTGTTAAAGGCCATTGGTGGAATTGATCCCACAGATATGAACTTGATAATATTTGACCTGGAAAATCACATTCCAAGGCTACCTCCTCAGTTAGAGTTTTAGATTCAAGTTGTTGTAGAGAACAAGAATATCTGTAGAACCATTATTGATGAGGGTGCCTCGATGTGCGTTATGTCTGTTACCTATTGGAAATCCATTGGATCTCCTTCCCTCACCGAATCAAACAATACACTTAATTCCTTCAATGGTTCTAGTTTTAAACCCTATGATGTTCTTCTCTCATTATCTATTACGTTGGAAGGAAAACTGGTCAATGTCAAAGTCGATGTCTTTGATGCACCTCTTGATTATAACCTCTTACTTGGTCGTAGCTGGATTGATTCCATGCATGCAATTGTGTCTACCCTTTTCCATGTGTTACGTTTCTGACACCAAGGAAAGGTCATCAGTTTTGACCAACTGGCCTTTTTAAATTCTGATTCCCGTACTAGCAACGTACCCTTCATCTTGAAGACACCTCCTGGGTTTGAGAATGTTGGCGTGGGTCTTTTGAGAGATTCAAATTTGATGGGGACATTTCCAATCCCACCACCCAATATCCCCCCTCCTTTTGTCACCTCAATCAACATGATTTCCACCTCTGTTCACGAAATCCCCATGTCTCATGACCCATGAATAGTACCTGATCCTGTTGATTATCTTCGCTATGGTGAAAAAATGGCCTTAAGTCCAGTTGAATCCACTTATCAAGCCATTCAATCAACAACCCCTTCTACTCCCTCTCTCTGTGATTCATCTCTCGATCCATTTCATGTGATTTTTCCTACTGACGAGATGATCATGTCAGTCATGTCTACGAAATAAACCCCCTGGGACGATGGACATCATCATTCCATTATCTTCCTAGAGAAACACACCATAGATATTTACCAATGGATTTCGAATCCGTCGACCGTTGTTATCATTTCGTCTATTCCCGAGTCACCACACGATGTGCTATATGAAGGGAACCTGAGTAATATTTCACCCACCGTTCCTCTTGACATATCAATTAAACCTCGAGTCGTAAAAAATGTTCACATTGGATCCTCATGTTCCGTTGATGATATCGTCACTTGTAAAGCCATTTTTCATGAATTGCATGACGGTTTCTCTTGGAGCTATGAAGAGATATCGGGTATTGATCCCGATATCATTTTGCATGAAATTAAGACCTACCCAAATGCTAAACCTGTCCGACAGAGAATTTTCCCAATCGACCCTCATAAATCCGTTGCTATCAAACTTGAATTTGAAAAACTTCTTAAGACTAGCTTTATCTATCCTGTGGCTTTAACCGATTGGGTATTCAATCTGGTTCCGGTAAATAAGAAACAAGGCACAATCTGTGTATGCGTAGATTATAGGGATATCAATAAAGCTTGTCTGAAGGACAATTATCCAACCCCCTTCGTTGACCATATCATTGACGATTACGCTGGGAGCGAAATATTCTCCATAATGGATGGTTTCTCTAGCTATAATCAGATTAATATTTTACTCGTGGATCAACACAAAACTTCTTTCATTTGTCCTTGGGGTACCTTTCCCTACCAAAAAATTCCTTTCGGTTTGAAGAACATTGGTGCGACTTTGCAATGCACCATGTCTTATGATTTTCATGATATCAAGCACATCATAAAACCGTATCTCGATGATCTACCGGAGCATTCCATGTGTCGCCAAGATCACCCAACACACCTCTGAGCCATTTTCCTTCGCTGTCGTTTCTATTGTATACATTTGAACCCACACAAATGTGTTTTTTTGTGGAGTCCAACTGACTTCTGGGTTTTATTGTGTCACTACATGGAATTAGGGTAGAACCTTTGAAGGTTGAGGCTATCCTTAATCTACCTCCTCCTTGCACACTACGCTAGCTTCAAATTTTGCAAGGGAAGGAAATTTTTTTACGTCAATTCATTCCAAATTACGCCGAGTTAACACAAGGATTTACTCGAATGTTAAAAAAGGGTTACGAGTTTGTATGGGACAATAATGCCAACAAAGCCTTTGAAGCTTTGAAACTTTCCTTAACCCATACACCACTGCGTTTCCCACTGGATTATAGTCAAGACTATTTCCTCTACCTCGTTTCTTCGGACTCTACCATTGCCATGGTTTTAGTCCAAGAAGATGATTCACATGACGAACATGTAATTCACTATTTGAGTCGGAGTCTCACGACCACTGAAGCCAAATACCTACATGTAGAGAAACTGGCCTTGGTAGTTGTTCAAGTTGTCCAACATTTTCATCATTATATCTTATTACGTAAGACCACTATTATTTCTGATTGCAACCCCATGCAACACATCCTCACTCAAAAATTGTTGGGGTAGTGATTCTCCAGGAGTTTGACTTAGAATTCGAATGCACTAAGTCTAATAAATTGTTGGTTTTTGTCGAATTGATATGTGACCTTCCCTCAATTAAGACAACAAATGTTGCAGAGGATTATTTACCTGATGAATCCCATTTTTTGATCAGTTCTGATGATGTTTGGTACGAAGATATTATCATTTATCTCCAGACTCAAAATTTCTAGCCCAAAATTTCTATCACAGATCGTCGTCGTATACGGTATCAAGCCCGTCAATACATAATTCTCGGTGACACTCTTTATCACTGTGGTGTTGAATCTATTTTTTTATGATGTCTCACCTACGATGAGGCTGAGAAATATTTAAATGACTGCCACTCAAGAGCATGTGGCGGCCATATGTCTGGGTATGCCACTGCCCAAAATATCTTACGAGTAGGATACTTTTGGCTTTATTTGTTTAAAGACTGTATCACTGCCATCCATAAATGCCATGCTTTCCCATCATATAATAATAATATAAGATCTCATCCTTCTCCTTTACACCCAGTAGTTTTCATTGGTCCCTTCGCAAAATGGGGCATTGACTTCATGACATGTAACCCTCACTCAGTCCGGGGGCATGTATACATCACTAAATGGGTCGAGGCGATGCCTACATTTGATAACACTGGGAAAACTACATCTTTGTTCATATTTAATCATATCATTACTCGGTTTGGTGTACCCCAAGCTATTATTACTGATCACGGTAGTCATTTTCAAAATTTCATGATGTCTGAGCTTACTAAAAAGTTGGGTCTTCGACATGAAAACTCAACCCCCTATTATCCACAATCCAATGGCTAGGTTGAAGGGATAAATAAAGTTATTATTACTATGCTTCAACGGATGATAGGAATTCATAAAAAAAGTTGGCACATGATGTTGTTTTCAAAATTATGGGACTATAGGACATTTGTCAAGTATGCCACTAGGTTTACAACTTTCCAATTAGTTTATGGTATTGAAGTTGTTTTTCCGATTGAATGTGAGATGCCATATTTGAAAGTAGCCGTTGAACTTATTCCAAACATCTCTAATGAAGAGGAATGTCTATTGTACCTGATGCAATTAGATGAAACCCATCATGATGCCACCCCGATTATTGAAACTTAGAAAAAGCGTGTCAAATCCCAATACGACAAACATGTCAAGCCACGTGTTTTCTCTGAAGGTGATTGTAAGGTAGCTAGAGAGGTAGTGGGGGGGCCCAGAGGGTCCATAGTGATAATAATGGAGGTCATTCAATGTAAGGTGGACTAGGTCCACTATATTATTAAATAAGGTCCACTATGGTAGTTAGATATAATAAATGGATAATTAGATATAATAAATGTAAGAGGACTTCTTAGAAGGTTCTACTTCTAGAAGATTCCTCCTCTAGAATGTTCTTAGATGATGGTAGCACTATATAAAGGGGTTCAAGCAATGTAATGAGACATGAAGAGAAATATTGTATTTGGAGCAGGATCTCAATAGGAGGATGCCCCCTCGAAGATGCAAGTGAACAAGAGAGGATCCCTTCCATAATAGGATCCATTGTACAGTGTTGCCCTACCGCAAGGGTTTGATGGTAATAAAGAAGATTTTTTATATTGTTCTTATATATTTGTTGTGGTGATTTTTTATTAAGTATTTGGTTCTTAACAAGTGGTATCAGAGCACTTTCCTTGGCAGACATTGTGGGCAAATATTTTTTATTTTTACAGATATTTTTTTTTCGGAGTAGAAAAAAGAGGGCCGCGACATTCTTAAAGTTTTCAGTATATTTCTATACAAAATTTACAGAAAATCGTAGTATATCTGAGTTCCTCTCATAAAAACACCATATTTAAAAAAAAAAATTGTTCGAAACGGAGTACGGAAGGTCAAGATATTGAAGTTTTAAAATCTGCAATTTTTAAGGGTTTTTTCCGCGGACGGAGACGCGATTTGTTTTTATTTATGTAGCAACTAGAGGATGAATTTTCTCAAACAAATTATAAATCTGAGTTCCTCTCAGAAAAACACCCAATTTGAAAAAAAATATCACCCGAAACGGAGTCCGGGAAGTCAAGATATTAAAGTTTTAAAATCTGCAAATTTTCAGGATTTTTTCCGCGAACGACGATAAGATTTTTATTTTTATTTTTATTTATATAGCATATGGAGGTCTAATTTTCCTAAATAAATTATATATCTGAGTTCCTCTCATAATTTCACCCAATTTAAAAAAAAAAACCAACCAAAACGGAGTCTGGGAAGTGAAGTTATGAACATTTTAACTTCAACAGTTTTTTAGGGTTTTTCTAGAAAAAGTCACGATTTTCTGCCGTAACTTATTGGGTCAATTCATAGGATGCTCAGATGGCTATTTCTTCTCAAAAAATAAAATAAATTATTGAATCATTCAAAGCCCAATTGTTTCACACATTGGATGACAGATTGGATTCATTTGTACATGGCCTCACAGACAGCCTCACAGACAGCTTCACAGACGGACTCAATGATAGTTTTCGTAGTATTCAAGATTCATTGAATAACATGCAAGAGAGATTTCTTATGGCGGGCCTCATGGATGAATATAATCAAGAAATATATGCTTGGTATGATTTTGAGGCAGATTGTGATGATTGGTATATGGATAGTTGTCATTTCTGGGATGACAACCACTTTCATATTTTATTTGATGACTCTACTCCACCTTTTGTAGAGAACATCAATGTCCCACATTAGGAGCTAGTTACTAGCGTCCAATCTACATATTCTACAGTGGTATTATTCATTCCATATTCTGCTATGACCCTTTTCCACTATGTGGATGGATATTCTTATTTGGATCCACATGATAAGTGTTAGTCTTTAGAGCATCATTTGGAGTTGGGTATTGGGTTCCAAAATCTTCCACGGGGAGTTCACATGAGCACTTGGACATGGGACCCAGGATTTCAATGGTGGTTGGACTACTTTAGCATGGTGTGTTTCCTTTCTACATGGGACCTTGGTTCTTTAGTCTTCTTCAACATTATGGTCCACAATTATCCATGGAACCCTGGTATATGGTTGTACATCAAGCGTTGATGACAACACTTTCATAAGGGGGATGGAATGTAAGGTAGCTAGAGAGGTAGTGGGGGTCCCCAGAGGGCCCATAGTGATAATAGTGGAGGTCATTCAATGTAAGGTGGACTAGGTCCACTATATTATTAAATAAGGTCCACTATGGTAATTAGATATAATAAATAGATAATTAGATATAATAAATGTAAGAGGACTTCTTAGAAGGTTCTACTTCTAGAAGATTCCTCCTCTAGAATGTTCTTAGGTGATGGTAGCACTATATAAAGGGGTTCAAGCAATGTAATGAGACATGAAGATACATATTGTATTTGGAGCAGGAGCTCAATAGGAGGATGCCCCCTCGAAGAGGTAAGTGAACAAAAGATGATCATTTCCATAATAGGATCCATTGTACGATGTTGCCCTACCACAAGGGTTTGATGGTAATAAAAGAGATTTTCTATATTGTTCTTCTATATTTGTTGTGATGATTTTGTATTAAGTATTTGGTTCTTAACAGTGATCTAGTTCTCCTCTATGAACAAGATCGTGATTTACTAGGCGCCAAAAAATTTGAGGCTATGTGGCAAGGCCCTTATATTGTCAAACGAGTGTTGGAGAAGGGAGCCTATGATTTAGTGGATTATGATGACATTCCTTTGAGTGAACCCAAAAATGGGCTTTACTTGAAGAAGTACTATGGTTAAGTCATTTTTTCATGAGTGCTTGTATTTTTACTGTATCATACTCTTGTGTGCTACTTTTGTGTACTTTTTTGTTGTTTGGTTTCGACCCCCAATTGCTTACCTTGCACTGTGCTTGGTTTCCAGATGTCAATGTCTTCGTTACCCTACATTGGCTTCATCGATGGTGCTAGTCATAGAACTTAGAAATTAGAATCTTCTTCTTGGGCAATCTACGCACCTACGAATGAATTAATCATTCTACATGGTGTTTGCCTCGGTCGTGCAACTAACAATATCATGGAATACAGTGCAGTCATCGAATTGTTGACCGACACTATTTCACTTGGAATCCATCATCTTGTTGTATGACTAGATTTGCAGCTAGTAGTACTACAATTGAGTAATGTCTACGTTATCTAAAGTTCTACTTTGTTAAGGGTATATTTACGAATCTGCCTCTTGGAACATCATTTTGATTACATTGAATATCAACACATTCCTATATGTCTAAATACATTAACAAATGCATTAGCTAATTATGTATTAGACATAAATTTAAGACACTTATAAATCCGATCACATTTTGCATATAAAGCAAGTAAGATGATATGAGCCTCATGTATATATAACGATAAAAGTTTTACAAAAAACGTTTTTGTCCGAAGACCAAAAAATAAAAAATGTGAAGCACATAGCTTCATTTACAAAAATAACATCAAGGATGCTACTTACGATAACACACGACTGCTCGTGCTACTCTATAGAGTAGTCGACTGATAGAACTAGATACACTCATTGTATGGTGTTGGTAATATCTCAGGATCTCATTAATAGAGATATTCAGGACATCCACTGTCAACCCCTCCAAGATTTTCTCGATAGCCTTGTAGTCAGCAGCGACCAATCCTGCTACCTCGACTCTCTCCCCTCGCCTTTGGATGGGAGATGTACCTGGAGGAATGTGAGGTCCCACATCTGCATTGTCAAGGAGTTTTTGATTAGTCATCGGATTAAGAACATAAAAACATTTCATATTTCAAAAAATCTACAAAAGTATTATAAAAACAAAATGTGTTTCTTACCTAAGTTCCCCCATTGAGAACCTTCAGGAAGAACCAAGTCCGGGTCACCAATGAAGTCCAAGCTGACATATTAATAATCATCTACCATAAGCAGCTGGGGTCTCAACCAATTGAAGAACAAGTCATTATATCTGATGATAGGACCAATCACGTGCCAAGCCATGAGGTCATACCACCTCTTCATTCTTGGATCTTGTGGGGCCAATATGCCCCACTCTACATGTAGGCGCAAGTGTGGAACCCTCTCCAGGAAGAAAGACACCAAAATTGACCCGTATCTGAATTGTTTCAGTTCACCTTTCCTACTCTTGGTCAACTGTTTCTTCATTCTCTTGAGGAGTCTGTCACACTAGTTAAAGACACAGGGCTCCATACACTCCACTGCATACTGGAAGTAGCTCTGAAGAGACATATGAGGAGATGCACTCCCATCCATACGTGATATGGTGAAAATGATAGTCTATAAGGAAAAGTCCTGGACATCCCTAATAAATACCTTGTCGCTACGTCTCTCAACCTCTGGTACATAGTATTGTCGGATGTACTCATTCATCGAAAAACCACCACCCCTGCTACCTTTCAATGTCACAAGGGACCCACAGCGAGAAAACCCCATCAAAAAATAGATATCCTTGATATCTAGACAGAGTATGTGGGCCCCCACATGGAATACCTGCTGATCCACATCCCACATGTGGATTAAATACTCAAGCAACCTCAATTAGGCTCTCATGCCCTAAATCTTGAGGAACTTCAACATCCTACATTGTTGGAGGGTATTAACCATTCTTGGGTCATTCCTGGCGAAGTAATCATCATCCTCATGTTCTCTCTCCCTCCACCCCAACATTCTGACTGTCCAAAACTTACATTAGAGCCACAAGGAGAAGTTAGCATCTTTATTTTACCTCCCTGGAAGGTTTTATTGGCCAAACATCCATAAGAATATTTTGAGCTACGCACGATGCAGGTGAAAGCATACGCATAGTGCAGAATCATCGTAGGGTATCCATAGGTCTACTTGTGGAGACCTTGGATCGCTGCAGGGCACAATATAAGGCACCTTCGATGACCTCTGCGCACAAATACCCTCATGCATTCAGCCCAAAAAACATACTTTTAACCAATGAAATAAAAAATTAATCCATGGAAAATGAAGAGGACAAGAAGATTATCTATTCAGCAGGGACTGTTCGCCAAATGAATTATAGTACCTCTTGCTATCCATAGTGAAAGTTTGAGGTGAAACAGGGGTTATTGAGACAAGTTTTGGGTGAAATAACAATGGAATGGTAAAAAAATGTTTTTACCCATATTTATTAACTTTTTCACTCTTCCATTCATATTTTATATTATTTTATGCATTTCACCTAAACCCTAAAGTTTTAATGACATTGCAAGTATTTGATTTTTCATAGGTGAGAGATATAGGAGTGCGAATGATGGAACACAGATACATTTTTTGGTTTGGTTTTACATTTGTCGCATGTACAGATCCTTTTAGGGTTTTTCAGAAAACATTTCGAGCTTAGGTTTTGTTCCTTCTCATGCTCGTAAATCAATGAGAACAGAAATGAGTATACTTTTGTCGTGTTTTTCGTACTCGTGATGGTAACATGAAAAATGACACCTACGGAGTGTCCTTTAAACTCTTTTCATGCTCTGTAAAAATGAAAATATTGTCGAGCGACCTTGTTCTTTTCACGCTCGTAAAAGTATTTGAAGAAAATGTTTGATTGGTGGTAGGTTATCACTTTTTCGGTCTCATCAAAATAATTCACGAAAAAGGAACTAAGAGAGTTCTCTTTAAGTGTTTTTTAGACTCTCTAAACATGAAACCCCCCCCGATTTTTCTCTCTTTGGACTCGTTAAACAAACATTGAAAGACCTATATGGAACCAAAACACTCTTTCTTAGGGTTCGTTAAAAATACTCTGAGGGACTCATTCAAAGGATGAGTTTACATCAACAATCATATGTTATCCTCCTCAAGCTTTCTTAAAAATAAAGAGGTACTCGCTAGAAATGATGGGCGGAAATTTGGGAAAGAAACATGTCTTTGTATTTGTGTTAGTGGCAGTAATAGTCTCTCTTGAACATGACACCCCCTTCGTCATTGTATCTGGGTTGGGAAATCCATTTATCTCTTGTTTGGCCTTCTGCAAGTTTATATATTGGGTTTTCCTTGAGTCAATGTTGCTAAGACCATTGTCGTGTCATTCATATGTTCAAGAGAAGTCCAACCCTAAACAAGCACTCTATCGAGTCAGCCATCTACAGTTATAAATTCTTACCATGTCGGCCTTCCCTGTGTCAGTTTCAAATCACTTTTGTACTTTGATCTACCTCAAATCTGTTACTTATTTCGTGTCATTGATGAGGGATACATCAAGGTCCTCCCATGACGCATTTTTTCTTGTCAAATTAAACTCATTATCCAGGAACAAGACTTAGAAATCATTTAGTACCTTAGAGCCTACATGCCTCAATGGTAGGTTTCTTCACTTTCAACAGTGGGTTTACATCATTGACCTCTGATCAAAATATTCCATCGAGTGTTCGACTTCAACTCATTTATTCACATTCGTTGGATTGTACTAAGGTAACTTGGGATTCATTGACATCAATAATGATTTCCATTTCACTTGTTAACGGTTATCATCAATGGCCGGTAATCAAGTGGTTTCTACCATGTTCGACTTTAGCACCTGTAATCTCATGGCTAGATTCGTACTTACGAATGACGGGGTTGGAGACCTTGGATCTCATCATTTTGGTGTAGGTTATGATGGAGTATTTATGATTTGTATTGACACATATATCCACTTTGTATGTCTCGTGGCTATGTCCGAATTTTAGTTTTCTAGAGCATAGATCCACAGTGTATTCCTGGTGGCTATGTAGAATCTTGATGACATGGATCCACAGTGTATGATTGGTGTCCATGAATGACGTTTATGATTTAAATCACTTGTATTCTGAGAATGTGAATTCCTACCTCAGAAATGGTATGATATTATGTAGATTCTTAATTGTTTGCAGGTTCCATATTGGTGTGCTCCTTGTTTACAAAATACACACATCCTACAAAGTATTTCGGTTGTCACGAGTTCCAACCTCATACTGTTAATCCATAATATTGGCTCATTACCCCTTAACTGGGGCATATTATATTAATAATGTTATTTTATTTATGTCGTCTTTAGGCCATTAGTTGTAATTATACCTCCTAGTCTCCTATATATACCAATGAGACATTTTCATTTTGAATCATCTTGTACTTGAACATTTAAGTGTGGTAAAAGGAGGTTGCCCCCTCGAAGAGGCTTATTATCTGAAATTATCTTTTTTTCAAGGCATTGAGTACTTTTTCTGAGGTTTTTCTATGCTATATTGATATTTGGTTCTTAACATATGGTATCAGAGCTCAAGGTCTTGAGGTTTCGCTGCTACATCTAAGACACTGTGGAATTTTCGCTATAAATTTTTTTCTACAATGTTTCAAAAGGAACGACTTGGAGAATATTTAGTGGATGGATCAAGGTACAGTGGGCTCAAAATTTAGCTCCCGAGGCCTTATACTTTCGGAGATACAACCTGTACAAGATAGGGTTATGGAATCATCCTTAAAGGAGTCATTAGAGAATTTTCGCTATAAAAAAGTTTCTGTAACATTTCAGAACTTGAACTCTAGAGGCCATTTATAGAAATTAGTAAGGTATTTGTGGTAAAACTTTCAACTTTTGGTTCATCTCAAATTTGTATATACGCCTTGTGTAAGTAAGGGTATCTAACTAGTCCTATTGACTAGTCTCAAGAAGGTGTTCTAGGTAAAACAATCATAACTTCTTGCTAGAGTATCCAAATTGAGTGGGACTAGTTTCATTGGATCGTGGACAGTCTGTAGTATTTGGGTGCGAGTTTCAAAATTTGAGATCAATTATTTTGTGCGGGGAATGCTATACAAGTGAGATCTCATGGAAAGGCCAAAAATCGGCAAGTTGTGATGAAGTTACCGTAAATTCCACTTGGCACATCCAATTTTGATCAGACCTATGACATTGCAGAGAAGAAATATCATATAACTACCTAAAAGAAATTTTCATACCCAGAAGGGACGAAACTTGGGAGATAGAATAGAATGAATATTGTCTAGCAGAACTACCTCAAAATCAAGATTCAAAAGTGATACTTGGCCAACGTGGCACAAAAAAAGGGACCTTCTACACCAAATAAGCCTCCAGAAAATCCTAATTGGACTCTTGATGAAGGTGAAGAAATGTGTAGGGACATAAATGAACTACAAAATAAGATGGATTCAATGGAAGCTAAGTTGGATACTAAGATGGATT
>ML787717.1:417508-471194 GCA_009831015.1 Picea engelmannii
ATATTATATTAGTAATGTTATTTTATTTATGTCGGATTTAGGCCATTAGTTGTAATTATACCTCCTAGTCTCCTATATATACCAATGAGACATTTTCATTTTGAATCATCTTGTACTTGAACATTTAAGTGGGGTAAAAGGAGTTTGCCCCCTCGAAGAAGCTTATCATCTGAAATTATCTCTTTTTCAAGGTGTTGAGTACTTTTTCTGAGGTTTTTCTATGCTATATTGATATTTGGTTCTTAACACATACTTTGGGGGGAAATCTGTTACACATTATTTTGGTCACTCCAGTGATCCTTTTATAGCATATGTTCATGTTCCAAAAAGAACCTTTCTTCATGAGGAAAGTGACTGGATTTCTCTTCTAAAAAACCCTATTAAAGAAGATAGCTGTAGGATGCGATGATGCCTGATCGTTGCATTTTTTCTTGAAAATGGTTTGCGACGTTTCCGCAGTTTTTCCTATAGACAGGGTGCGATGATGCTAAAATACTAAGAAAAGTTCGAGGTTCAAAATTTTTCTAGAAGGGGATCTTCTAGAATATGAGGTGGAATCGATATGGTTGGGATCCTACTCGCTTCTCTGATTTGGTGGGATCATCCTAATCTCTTTAACCATATCTCTGTCTCCTATATAAGGATGGATTTCTCATATAAAATGTTAAGCAATGAATTAAGGTTAATAAAGGAATAGGATGAGAATTGTGTGAGGAATTATACTTCAGTTGATGCTTGAGGTCTTCATTTCAGTCCATCAAGTTATTGTGGATATTCTTCATGCAAGTTTGGACCAAGTGTGTGTGTTGGGTCAAAGGGCCATTGAAGGGGAACCTTGCAACATCAAGGTTGTTTGGTTGTATCTTCCATTTTTACTTAATATAATACAGTGGCATGTTTCTTTCCCATAAAATCATTCTCATTTTATTGCATGACTCCTTGATCACATGCATAAGTTTTCTTTGAATATACTATTATTTCTTTCACTTTGGTTGGTTTGTGTTTTATTGCAGATCCAATATCATAAGAGCATCGGAGTGGAGAAAGGAAAACAAAGATACATGAAATCAATATTCAAAGGTATGTCACTCATCTCTTGTTGGATAGTAAATTCAATTATTAGAACTTAGGGAAAGCGTCATGTCTTGTCTTTTTTTGTTCTAGATCTAGGTGGATCTAGGGAGATCAATTTATGTCTGCATTTATCGATTAATCCAATAACAGTAACCTACTAGAACATAGCATCCTGTTAAGGAGGTGGAAACTGACAACAAAGAAAAAGAGGCTCAAGACACACAGACAGTGGTTAAAGGCCCTATCCCAGAAATGAAGAAGATTATGAAGCCTCCCTCCTCATTTAGCTTTGAGAATGAGATTCAAAAGATCAATATCCCTATACCTTTCTTGAAGCTAGTTAAGCATGAGTATTTCAAAAGGTACCTCTCTTAATTGTTGCAGCCTGAGCCTTCATATTATTCCATAGATTCAGTCAACCTCCAAGACGAAAATTCCTGCTGTCATACTGGGACTTTTGGTGGAGGATAGAGATGACTCCTCCCCTCCTTTCTATACTTCATTGAACATCCATGATAAGGTGATGCACAAATTCTTGACAGATTCAGGGGCATCTCACAATCTCATGCCTAATATTGTCATGGAGGAACTCAGGTTGGAGGTTACAAAAACTTACCATGCCCTGTACTCGTTTGATTCCAGGAAGGTGAAGTGCCTCAGGGTTATCAAAGATTTGGTTGTTTCCTTGTTCCAGTTGCCAATGAAAAGTGTGGTCATGGATATTGTGGTGACTGATGTCCCCCCTAATTTTGGGATGCTCTTGTATAGATCTTGGATTAAAATACTGGGTGGCATGCTGCATATGGATGTTTCATATGCCACTATTCTTGTGTTTGAGGGAGAGCATAGAAGGCTTTACAGGGAAGATCAAGTTGCTTACATGATCAGTGATGAAGTAAATATGACCAACCACCCCATTTTTGTAGTAGAAACTGATCTAGGAACCAATATGTTACAACTCACTGATGGTCCTCAAGAACCTATTGAAATTAGAAAGCATCCCATCACCTGTTGTGAAGACCCTCATTCCAATATCTCTATTTGGAATTTTTTTTTTGATGGAGCCTCCTCCAGGGAAAGTGTTAGGGCTGGAGTAGTTTTCCTTTCCCCTACCCAAGAAACCATATCTCTGTCTTTTAATATTGAATTTGAAACAACAAACAATGTTGCAGAATATGAGGCTCTTGTTTTGGGTTTGAGAGCTCCTAAATACATGGAGATTGAGGAGCTAACAATGTTTGGAGATGCTGAGTTAATTATCCACCAGGTCAGGAATTTGTATCAAGATAAGCACCCTAGGTTAAGGGACCACATAAATGAAGTCTAGGATCTTGTTGATAGTTTCTTCTTGTATTTTAATATCTCATTTTTTCCAAGAGAGAAGAACTCTATGGCATATTCATTGGATGTCTCAGTTAGTAATTTTAGGGTCCCTTTTCCCCCAAAGTTCAAGTATGAGGTGAAAGTAAAATACAAACCGTCTATTCTTGACAATGTCAAACATTGGAAGGTTTTTCAGGATGATCTTGAGATAAAAAAGTTTCTTGATACTGTGGATGAATTCTCTGATTTTCATATTGATCAAGATTATGATACTGAATAAATACCTCATGCTAATGTTTTCCTGAATAAATTTGTTGACCATCATATTGTTCAGTTTCCAAGAAACCATATTCCAAAGGGACTTGCCCCCTTGGAAAGATTGTTTGAAAAAAATGTTGTTGTTGTAAAGGTTAAAGGTTCAACTGAAGAGGCTGATGTGACTGAATACAACTTAGGATCAGAGGAGGATCCGAAATATGTCAATCTGTCTAGCAACCTATTAAAGGAGCAAAGGATTGAGTATGTCAATCTTTTGAGGGAGTTTTCTAATGTTTTTTCTTGGAAATATGAAGATTTAAGGACATATGACACCAGCATCATTGAGCATAAGATCCTGTTGAAACAAGAGGCCAAACCTTCTAGGAAGAAACTCATACAAATAAATATTATGTTGCTGCCTATTATGGGAAAATAAGTAAAGAAACTGTTGGATGCCCAGATCATCATCCCCTTGAGATATTCAGAATGGGTGGCTAATTTGGTACCCGTGAGGAAGAAAAATGGGGAAATCAGATTATGTGTATATTTTAGGAATTTGAACAAAAGCTCCAAAAATGATAACTACCTCTTGCCAAAGATGGAGCAAATTTTGCAGAGAGTGACTGGTTCATCTAGGATGTCCATGATTGATGGATTTTCTGGCTACAATTAGATCTCTATCCCACCTGAAGATAGAGAAAATGAAACCTTCACTACTCCTTGGGGCATATTTATGTATGCTAAAATTCCTTTTGGATTGATGAATGCAGGAGTAACCTTCCAATGAGCTATGGAAATTGCCTTCATTGGGGAAAGGGACCAATTTGTAGTCATTTATCTGGATGACATTACAGTATTCTCAAGGTCTGATAAATAGCATTGTCATCATATGAAGAAAGTCTTCTTGAAGTGCATAAGGTTTGGTGTCTCCATCAATCCTAAGAAATCCTTGTTTTCTATGGAAGAGGGTAAATTATTGAGGAATATTGTGTCAGCAGAAGGAGTAAGAATTGATCCAAGTAGAGTAGAGGCCATCCAGGCCTTGTCTTTTCCCAGATCCAAGAAAGAGGTTCAGTATTTCTTTGGTAAATTCAACTTTCTGAGAATATTCATTTCTAATTTTGCTAAGTTGGTTAAGCACATTACAACTGTTACACATTATTTTGTTCATCCCAGTGATCCATTGAAAACATGCATTCATGTTCCCAAAAAGATCCTTTCTTCATGAGGAGAGTGACTGACTTTCTCTTCTCAAAAACCCTATTAAGGAAGGTTGTCGCAGGCTCCACCATATGCAGGGTGCGATGATCCTTGATTGTCTCCCCCCTTCCCTAAAGCCGAGTTGCGACGTCTCCACAAGATTCTCTACAGCTAGGGTGTGACGATGTCAAAAGACTAAGAAAAGTTCAAGTTTCATGAAAGTTCTAGAAGATCTTATAGAATATGAGGTGGTATCTGTAAGGTTGGGATCTTACTCACTTATCTAATTTGGTGGGATGATCCTAATCTCTTTAACCATATCTCTTTCCCCTATATAAAGAGGGACCTCTCATGGAAAAGTTTAAGAACAAAAGGTTGATTTTAAGGTTGAATAGGCTAACATTGTATGGAGAGTTCTGCATTGGATCATTCTTGAGAGCCTCATTTTAGTTCATCAAGTCATTGTGGATCTTCTTCATTCAAGATTGGAGCAAGTGTGTGTGTTGGAGCAAAGGTTCATTGGAAGGGGACGTTGCAACATCAAGGATTTGGTTGTAATCTCCACTTTCATTTTAATATGATACAGTGATATGTTTCTTTCCCATAAAACATATCTCATTTTATTGTATGATTCCTTGATCACATACATAGGTTCTTAATGAGTATATTATTGCTGTCACTTTGGTTGGCTTCTATTCCCTTGCAGATTCAATATCACAGGAGCACTAGAGAGGAGTTAGAACGACGATGACAAGAGAAAGTGATATTTAAATGGTATGTTTCCCATCTCTTGTTAGATAATAAACTCAATGATTAGAGCTTAGGGAAAACATCATATTTTGTTCTTTTTTGTTCTAGATCTAGGTGGATCTAGGAAGATCTGTTTATGTCTTCATTTACTAATAAGTCCTATAAAAAAATTGGCGACCATACTGGGGACCGAAAAAGCTCCTACACCCGTCATTTTGTCACAACCTTTCCCTTCTTAGCATCAATCCCAACTGGTCATTCATGACCAAGCTTCTCCTTATACCTCATCTTATGTCCTTATGTGTACTGGTGACTCTAAAAAGAACGAAGTTGCAATCATGAATCAAGCCAAGGATTACCCTCCGTCAAAATAGAAAGTTGATGATACATCACCCTCGTTGGTTCAACCTTCTTCTCCAACTTCACCTCCAAACAATCCTCTTCATATCGAAAGACCGGGCCTCGATATAGTTCTTTGCCCTTCTCCCAAGGGCGTTGTTTGAAAGTATGCATTCAACCCTCACACACATGTTGTCCAAAAATACAGTATTGTAGAAGATCTTGCGAAAGCACCCTCTGCGATGCCATCTCTCAAAGTACTTCAAATTTTTCTTGCTCAACGAAAGGAACTGTTAAAATACATTGGTGGAATTGATCCCACAGATACTAATTTAATAATCTTTGACTTGGAAGATCACACTCCAAGGCTTCCTCCTCAGTTAGCATTTCAGATCCAAGTTGTTGTTGGAAACAAGAATATCCGTAGAACTATTATTGATGAAGGAGCCTCAACTTTCTTTATGTCCGTCACTTGTTGGAAAACTATTGGCTCTCCTACCCTCACCAAATCACAAAATACACTTAAGGCCTTCAATGGTACAGGTTTTAAAACTTACAATGTTATTCCCTCATTGTCTATTACGTTGGAAAGTAAATCGGCCAATGTCGAGGTTGAGGTATTCGATGCACCTCTTGATTATAACCTTTTACTTGGCTGTAGTTGGATTGAATCCATGCATGCAGTTGTGCCTACCCTTTTCTGTTTGTTTCATTTCCCGCACCAAGGAAATCTCATTACTGTTGACCAACTGGTCTTCTTTAATTCTGGTTCCCGTACTAGAAATGTTCCTTTTATCTCAAAGACACTCCCTAGTTATGAGAATGTCGAAGTGGGTCTTTTGAAAGATTCAACTTTGATGGGTACATTTCCAATCCCACCACCCGATATTCCCCCTCATTTTGTTGCCTCTATTAACATGATATCCACCACTGTTTATGAAACCCTTGAGTCATACGACCCATGGGTAGTACCTAACCTTGGTGACTACCTACGTTATAGAAACAAGATTCCTTTAAGCCCGGTCGAATCCACTTATCAAGCCATTCAATCGACAACCCCAACTCCCCCTTCTCTCTGTGATTCATGTCCTGATCTATTCCACTTGGTCTTTCTTACTGATGAGATGATCATGTTAGTCATGTCTATGGAAGACAATCCTTGGGACAATGGGCATCATCTTTCCATTCTCTTCCTATAATGTCATACCATAGAGAGTTACCAACAGATTTCGACTCTGTCGACCATTGTTCTTATTTCTTCAGTTCCTGAGTCAACACACGATGTCTTGTATGAAGGGAACTTGAGTAACATTTCACCTACCATCCCTCTCAACATATCCATTAAATCTGACATTGTGGAGAATTTTCATATCGGGGCCTCATGTTATACTAATGAGGTCCACACATATAAAAACCTTTTCCAAGAATTCTGTGATGTTTTCGCCTGGAGTTACGAAGAGATGACAATCATTGATTCTGATATTGTTGTGCATGAGATAAATACATACCCAGACGCTAAACTCATTAGGCAAAGACTTCACCCAATACATCCACACAAAGATGTTGCCATCAAGATTGAAGTTGAAAAACTTATTAAAGATGGCTTTGTCTATCTCGTGGCTTTGACTGATTGGGTATCCAATCTAGTTCCGGTAAATAAGAAACAAGGTACCATCCACGTTTGTGTAGATTATAGGGACACAAACAAGGCTTTTCCTAAGGACAATTACCCAACCCCTTTCTTTGACCATATCGTTGGTGACTATGCTAACAAAAACATATTCTCTTTAATGGATGGTTTCTTCGACTATAATCAAATTAATATTTTACATGTAGACCAACACAAGACCACTTTTATTTTCCCCCGGGGAACCTTTGCCTACCGGAAATTAACCTTCAGTCTCAAGAATGTTGGTGTGACTTTTCAACGTGCTATGTATTATGCTTTCCATGATATTAACCACATTGTGCAACCCTATATTAATGATCTACCAGTGCATTCCATGCGTCATCAAGATCACTCGACACATTTAAGGGCCATTTTTGTACGTTGTCGTTATTATCGTATTTTCTTAAACTCGCACAAATGTGGTTTTTGTGTGGATTCTGGCCGACTTCTTGGTTTTATCATGTCGATACAAGGGATTTGAATAGACCCCTTGAAGGTTGAGGCTATCCTTAATCTACCTCCTCCTTCCACACTACGCCAGCTCCAAAGTTTGCAAGGGAAGGCAAACTTTTTATGTCATTTCATCCCCAATTACGCTGAACTAATGAAAGGATTCACTCATCTACTCAATAAAGGTTATGAGTTTGTATGGGACAATACTGCAAACAAATCCTTTGAAGATTTGAAACTTTCCTTAACCTATACACCATTATTGTTTCCCCCTGACTATATCCAGGATTAATTCCTCTACTTAGCTACTTAGGAATCTACCATTGCCATGGTATTAGTCCAAGAGGATGATTCACATGATGAACATGTGATATACTATTTGATTCTAAGTCTCATGACTACCCAAACCAAATACCTACATGTAGAGAACCTAGCCTTGGAAGATATTCAAGTTGTCCAACGTTTTTGTCATTATATCTTATTACGCAGAACCAATGCTATTTCTGATTGCAACCCAATGAAACACATCCTTACCAACAAATTTATAGGGGGAAAGTACTCCAAATGGGTAGTGATTATCTAGGAGTTTGACTTGGAATTCAAACATGCTAAGTCAAAGAAATCTTTGGTTTTCGTCGAATTGATATGTGACCTTCCCTCCACTAAAACAGAAAATGTGGAAGAGGATTTCTTGCATGATGAATCCATTTTTATAATCAGTTCTGATGACATATGGCACAGAGATATTATTATCTATCTCCAGACTCAAACTTTCCTTCCTGATTTATCTAGTATTGATTGTCGTCATATACGGTATCAAGTGCGCCAATACATCATTCTTGGTGATACCCTTTACTGTCACGGTATTGATTCTATTTTTCGATGATGTCTCACCTACGATGAAGCTGAGAAAGATTTGAATGACTATCACTCTGGAGCATGTGGTGGTCATATGTCTGGGTATGCCACTACCCAAAAGATATTACGAGTAGTTTATTTCTGGCCTTCTTTATTTAAGGACCACATTATTGCTATCCAAAATTTCCATGCTTTCCAAACTTATAATAACAAGATAAGAGATCATCCTTCTCCCTTACATCATGTGGTTTCCATTGGTCCATTCTCCAAATGGGGCATTGACATCATGAGATGTATCACTCGGTCGGGGGGCATGGATACATCATTGTAGATGTGGATTATTTCACTAAATGGGCCGAGGTGATGCCTACATTTGATAACACCAGGAATACTACAAAATTATTCATATTCAATCTTATCATTACTCGGTTTGGTATCCCTCAAGCTATCGTTACTGATCATGGTAGTTATTTTCAAAATTTTATGATGTCTAAACTTACTGAAAAATTTGGGTCTTCATCATGAAAACTCAACCCCCTATTACCCATAGGCCAATGGCCAGGTTGAAGCAATAAAAAAAGTTCTCATTAATATGCTTCGACAGATGATAGGAATTCATAAGACAAACTGGCACATGATGCTATTCTCAACATTATGGGCCTATGGGACATCCATTAAGTCTTCCATGAGATTTACACATTTCCAGCTAGTTTATGGTATTGAAGCTATCTTTCCAATTTAATGTGAAATACCGTCTTTGAAACTGTCTATTGAACTTCTCCCCAATACCTCTGCTGAAGAAGAGTGTCTTTTGTATTTGATGCGACTAGACAAAACCCGTTGCGATGCCGCCTTAGTTATTGAAACCTAGAAGAAACATGTTAAATCCCAATATGACAAACATGTCAAGCCACGTGTTTTTTCTGAAGGTGATCTAGTTCTTCTTTATGAACATGATCGTGACTTGCTAGAGGACGGTAAATTAAAGACCACGTGGAGAGGTCCTTACATTGTCAAACGTGTGTTGGAGAAGGGATATTATGAGCTAGTTGATTATGATGGAATCCCTTTGGGTCAACCCAGAAATGGGATTTACTTAAATAAGTACTATGCTTAAGTAATTTTTGCATGAGTTCTTGTACTTTAGTGTATCATGCTTTAGTGCGCTTTTTCGTTGTTTAGTTTCAACCTTCAACTGCTTACCTTGCATTGTGATTGGTTTCCGTATGTCGGTGTCTTTGCTACTCTACATTGGCTTCGCTAATGGAGCTAGTCGCAGTACTCAGAACTTAGCATCTGTTGCTTGGGAAATATATGCACCTACAGATGAATTGATTAGTCTACATGGTGTTTGCCTTGGTGATGCAACTAACAATATCACAAAATAAAGTGCAGTCATTGAATTATTGACCAACATTGTTTCACTTGGAATCCATCGTCTTATTGTACAACTTGATTCACAGTTAGTAGTCCTACAGTTGAGTAATGTTTACTCCATTTGAAGTCCTACATTATTAAGGGTATATTTATGAATTCGCCTCTTGGAACGTCATTTTGATTACATTGAATATCAACACATTCCTAGATGTATAAATACATTAACATATGCATTGGCTAATTATGTGTTAGACATACATTTGAGACATTTATAAAATCTAATCACACTTTGTATATACAACAAGTAAGCTGGTAGAAGCCTCATATATATATATAACGATAAAAGTGTTACAAAAAAGTGTTTTTGTCCAAAGACCAAAATATAAAAAATGTGAAGCACATGGATTCAGATATAAATAGAGCATCAAGGATGATTCTCTCTATAACATGTGACTGATCATGCTAATTTACGAAGAAATCGACTAATGGAGGAAGACACACCCACTATATGGTGTTGATAATGCCTCAGGATATCGTCGATGGAGGCATCTGGTACATTCATCGTGAGCCTCTCTAGATTCCGCTCTAGGATCTCATAGTTAGCAACACCTATTCCTACTATGTCAACTCTCTCCCATTGCCTCTAGATGGGGGATGAACCTAGAGGTCATTAAGGTCCCATGTCTGCATCATCAAAAGAAAATTTGATTAGTCCTCGAATAAACAAACACATAAAAACCTTTTATATTAAAAATCACAAAAACGTCATAAAATAAAAATGTCCTTCTTACCTATGTCCCCTCATTGGGAACCCTTAGGAAGAACCAAGTCTGGATCACCTCGGAATTCTAAACCGACATAGGAATATTCGTCGACCATAAGCATCTGGGTCCTGAACCAGTCAAACAAAACATCATTATACCTAATGATAGGACCAGTTAGATGTCGTGTCATGAGGTTGACCCACCTCTTCATTCTTGGATCCTGTGGGGAAGGTATACCCCACTCTACCTACAAGTGTAAATATGGGACCCTCTCTAGGAAGAAGGACACCAAAATCGAGCCATATCCAAACTGTTTCATCTCACCACTCCTGCACTTGGTCAACTATTTTTTCATTCTTCTGAGAACCCCGCCACACCATTTGAAAACTCTGGGCTCCATACATTTTGGCGCATACTGGAAATAGATATAAAGAGCCATATGGGGAGATGCACTCCCAACCATTCATGTGATGGTGTAGAGGATGGTCCATAGAGGCAAGTCACGAACTTTGCTGCTATTATTTTGAGTACCTGGAACACAATGTGCACTGATATAGTGGTTCATAGGATCGCCACCTCCCCTGCTACCGGTAAATGTAATTCGGGACCCACAGAGAGATAGATCGGTTTTCATCATTGACCAATAATCAAGTGGTTTCTACGATGTTCGACTTCAACACTTGTAATCACATGGTCAGATTTGTACTTAGAAATGATAGAAATGAAGACCCTGGATCATACCATTCTAGTCCAGGTAGCGACGGAGTATTCATGATTTTTATTGACACATAGATCCACTTTGTATGTCTTGTGGCTATGTCTAAATTTGATTCATTTTAGTGTATAGATCCATAATGTATTCTTGGTGGCTATGGAGATTTCACATTGACATGGATCCACAATGTATATTTGGTGTCCATGAATCATTTGACATTTTTTAATTTGAGTATGGGAATTCGTACCTCGTACAATGGTATATTATTATGCTGATGCTTGACTGTTTGTGGGTTCCCGACCGATGTGCTCCTTGTTTCTGACACACACATTCTAGAAAATATTTCAGATGTCACGAGTTCCAGTCTCATACTTTGGGGGGAATTTTGTTACAAATTTTTTTGGTCATCCCGGTGATCCATTGACAACATGTGTTCATGTTCCCAAAAAGATCCTTTCTTCATGAGGAGAGTGATTGACTTTCTCTTCTCAAAAACCCTATTAAGGAAGGTTGTTGCAGGCTGCACCATATGTTGGGTGTGAAGATCCTTGATCATCACCCCCTTCCCTAAATTCAGGTTGCAACTTCTCTGCAAGATGCTCTACAACTAGGGTGTGATGATGTCAAAAGACTAAGAAAAGGTCAAGTTTCACGAAAGTTCTAGAAGGATATCTTCTAGAAGATGAGGTGGCGTCCGTATGGTTGGGATCTTAATTGCTTCTCTGATTTGGTGGGATCATCCTAATCTCTTTAACCATCTCTCTTTCCATTATATAAAGAGGGACCTCTCATGGAAAAGTTTAAGCACATAAGGTTGATTTTAAGGTTGAATAGGCTAAGATTGTATGGAGAGTTCTGCATTGGATCATTCTTGAGAGCCTCATTTCAGTTCATCAATTCATTGTGGATCTCCTTCATTCAAGATTGGATAAAGTGTGTGTGTTGGAGAAAAGGGTCATCGAAAGGGGACCTTGCAACATCAAGGCTTTGGTTTTGATATCCACTTTCATTTTAATACGATACATTGATATGTTTCTTTCCCATAAAACTTATCTCATTTTATTGTATGATTCCTTGATCACATACATAGGTTCGCGTTGAGTATATTATTTCTTTGACTTTGGTTGTCTTGTGTTCCCTTTTAGATTCAATATCATAGGAGCACTATAGTGGATTTAGAAGGACGACGACAATAGAAAGTGATATTTAAATGCTATGTTTCCCATCTCTTGTTAGATAGTAAACTCAACAATTAGAGCTTAGGGATAGCATCATATTGTGTTCTGTTTTTTTCTAGATCTAGGTGGATCTAAGGAGATTTGTTTATGTATGCATTTATCGATAAGTCCCATAACAACAACCATGCTTAGAAAAGGGAGAGAGGTAAAATGGATTGTTGAGTCCAGAAATTATTTTGACCAAATCAAGAGGGATTTGACCGAAGAACCTGTGCTCATCTGCCCTGACTATTCTAAGGAATTTATGATATTTTATTTTGCCTCATCTGATACATTGGCTATTTTTTTTCTACAGATAAGTACATAGGGGTTAGAGCAGCCCATCTCCTTTTTCAGCAGAGCATTGAGGGATGTAGAAATGATATATGATATCATGGAGAATCATGCATATGCTTTGGTGAATTCCCTAAAGGATTTCAAGACCTATGTTCTGCATTCAAAGATCATTGCATATGTCCCCTCAGCCTAAGTAAAGGAGATATTGATCTAACCTGACATAGATGGGAAGAGAAGCAAATGGATTGCCAAAATTTTGGAATTTGACCTCGATATAAAGCCCACTAAATTGGTAAAGGGCCAAGGTTTGGCCAGACTGCTGGTTGAATCAAATTGAAAGGATTTAGGGGTAAATTTCATAAACATAAACCCATAAAATAAAAAATTGAGATTGTTGAGGTCAACCTCATTTTGGAAGAATGCATCTGGTATAAAGATATCATATATTTTCTGCAGAAGTTGAGGCCTCCTGATGATTTGGACAAGAAAAAGGAAAGAGATTTGAAACTCAAAGAAATCAAATATTGTCTCATTGATAAAGTTTTGTACTAGAAGGATCCTCGAGGAGTTCTGTTAAGATGTCTAGACCCACAGAAAGCCCAAAAATCCATAACAGATTTTCATGATAGCTTATGTGGAGGACATCATTTCTAGAGGACCACAACTACAAGATCCTTAGAGCTAGGTATTTCTGGCCCAACCTTTTTACTGATGTTTGTGAAAAGATCAAAGCTTGTGTCAAGTGTCAAAAATTTTCTGAGAAGCAACAACTCAAACATTTTTCTTTGAAACCTGTAATGGTTAATGGACCTTTTCAGTAGTGGGGTCTTGACTTCATTGAAGAGATCCACCCAGCCTCAAGTGGCCTACATAGGTGGATTTTGACCTCCACTAATTATTTCACCAAATGGATAGAAGCCATACCTACAAGGAGTTCCTCCCACAAGGTGATCATTATCTTCCTTGAAGATATCATGTCCAGATTCGGCTGTCCAAGTAGGATTGTTACAGACAATGTTTACTCTTTCAAAGCTGAACCACTAATCAAGTTCTATGAGAAGTATGGGATTACACTAGTCCATTCTACTCCCTACTACCCTAAGGAAAATGGTTTAGCATATACCTCCAACAAAAGCCTCATAAAGATCATCAAAAATTTGTTCAAAGACAACAAGAAAGAATGGGAATCAAAGCTGAAATTCGCCTTATGGGATGATAGAGTTACAAGAAAAAGGTCACTTGGCATTTCCCCTTTTTCAAATTTTGTATGGGTTTGAGGCTATTTTTCCTACTCATCTTGCCTTACCTGTGGAAAAATTATTCCAGGACTACCAAGGAGAACCTGATGATATGGTCAAGAGGATACTACAGCTGGTAGAAATGAAGTAGATCAGGGAGCATCTACTTGATAAAGAATAGGATCATCAACAGAAAATAAAATGATCCTTTGACAAGGGGGAAAGCAAGGATTATTTTCATCTGGGGTATCTGGTGCTTAGATGGGATGCCCCCAAGAAAGACAAAGGAAAACATGGTAAATTCAAATCCTTGTGGATTGGTTCCTTCAAGATTGTTGAGGTATTTTCAAACAACACTTATAAATTGTAGAACTTAGAGGATTCCGAAGTTTTTGGTGGCTTTGTCAATGGTCACTTTATGAAAAAAGTATTTTGTTTAAGCCATGATCGACGTTCCACCATTGTAATTACCACTTCCTTTTTATTTCTATTTTGAATAAGAGACTCCATAAACCAAAGATAAGGCACTGGAACTGCGCGTTCTTGGCCACTTGTAGGGAGCATGCCATCCCCTATGGAGCCAAATGTTATCGCATAAAGTTGTCAAACGTCATATGTGTTTGTTGTGAATACCTAAGTCTGCACCCTTGCTCCATCTCTCTCTTTTTCAAACACCATTCCTAGGATTTTTTCCCTTATGGTTGATAATGTCAATCTCCCTTTTTGATCAATGATCAAGTTTTCCTTAATATATTGTTTGACTAATCCTCGACTCAAGTTTTTTTCTGTTTTCTTTAAAGGATGAACACATATCGTGATTTTTTTCAAATTACTGGTTGTCTTGTTTTCCATTGATTAATCTCACAACAAGTCGTGCAAGTCCTTTGTTTGCACAGGTATCTCCCTTAAGCACAAAACACAACATTCAAAGCAACACATTTCAGGCTTAAAATGCAAGCAATGGTCGTGTTCAATTTTAAACAGCGGAGATCCCATGAATATTTTAGATCAACAGTTCTCAAGTGATTGAGATCTCAAATTAGTGCAAGTATTAATGACTAGATAGAGGAGCCGAAGTCCTGAAGTAAATTTGAGCCATTGAAGGTTGAGAACATAGGTCAACAGATCTCATGCTTCAGAATATTTACTTCAGAGGATTGCGCGAGCAAGTAGAATAAAAATCATGAAGCTCGAACTCCCAAAGTAAATCTCGATTGTCCGAACCTAGAGTACACATGGAGGAAGATCCCTCACTTCGGAGATTCGACACTATAGAGGATTGTGGGAGTTATGCATTGAAAATTCCCGAAGACCTAAAGCTTGAACTCCCGAAATAATTGAGGGTCGTTGATCTCAAACCAACAAGGACTGTTGATCTTGGCAGCATCCCCGAAGTCCTAAAGTTACTGAAGTAAATCTTGTCCATCCAAAGTAAGAGGACACGTGGTGCCATATCTCACACTTAAGAAATTCGACACTTCAGAGGATTGTAAGAACTATGCACTGAAAAGGCCCGAAGCCTGAACTCCCGAAGTAGTTGTGAGTCATTGATCTTCGAAGTAGGAAGTAGGGTCCATCCAAGAGCGGTGCGTGGAAAAAGTGGGGCTTTCCCAGATCATATATTATAATCAGATCAATGGCTCATGTGTATTCCACATGTCAAAATTATGTGAGGATTAGTGGCTAGGCATAAGCCTCGTAGTTGCAGATCATTTGACACACATCCTTCTCCATCGGATGGTCAATATTTACTTCAGGAATCTAGACTTTGGGATTCTCGACTTCTCTAGTCTCTCTTTCTTCCAGAGTGTTTTCTCTCGAAGTCCATAGATCCCTGCCACGTGTCCTCAGATCGACGATCATCATTCACTTCGGAGCTCGATATCTACATACAGACTGCCCTCGAGCTCTAAATTTCCAAGGTATGTGGAAGTCATCAGTTCAGACATGTGGTGCTCCTGTCAGTTATGACACATGGCATCCATATGGTGAATACATGTGGCACTCAGTCTAGGAACCATTGGGCATATCATCCACTTGTTTCCAAGTGACACGTATCACCTCTCTTTTCATGACACTTTATCATAGTGACATCATACCACCATGTCAGATCATCCTACGGGAAGTCTTCTTGTTCATCACCAAAGTAGCACCATCTCCAAGAACGGTTAGAATGACCATAAAGTTGGCAGGTGGATAAACTTTAGCGATGGTGCTAAATTTAGCAGGTGCACCCATATCATAGATCGTGATCAGATCAACTACCACATTTCATTGTGGGGACACAACATGCTCGAATGATAAAATTATTGAGCGGTCCCACAATTGAAACCATGGTATAGAAAAAGAGCTACGTGGAAGAAGGTGCTGGATTGCGACCTCAAAAGTGGTGTGAATATAAACTGCCTTTGATGACCCTACAATCACGTGCTCATTTAGCATCAAATACAAAATCGACACGTGGCATCCCCCTAGGCATTAAGCCTCATTCCGATCCTGATGAGGGATCAGTTAATGAAAAAGGAGTGGTAGTTAGAACCTTGACTCACTCCATAAATAGAAGAGGTGGAGGGTTTGGTTTTGGACAAAGAGATTTCAGCCTGAGGTACCATGGTGGACAAGTTTTCCTATAGGACCATGCTAAGCTGAATTTGTGTTTGATAGGAGGATGCATGCACAGTTTGACAGAAGAAGGTGCAGGCAAAAATATTTGAATGGAATGGTCAGATCACACCCCTGGTAGTTGTGGATTGATTTGAGTATAAATAGATTAGTTCAAGATTTTGTGAAGGTCGTCAACTATTGTAGCCGAGCTCCCTACTGTGTATTTTGATGCCATAATTATTCTTTGGTTATGTATAAAATTTTAGACTTTCACATTAATAGAAGTCATCTTCTTTCATCTCTTTGTTTAAATTGTGCTAAAACACCCAGACATGGAGGATCCAATCAAGGGTTGTGGTTCTATTATAATGTAGGTTTGATTATAGTAGTGTTGTGACTGGTTTTAGTCAGCTTCCTTGTTACCTTATTTCCCCTTATGTTGAAAGGCTCGGGCATGGAGGATCCAATCGAGTTTTTGTAGTTGCATGATGATGTAGGTTTGATTATTATGTTGTTGTGACATATTTCAGTGTCTGAAACTTGAGTTCAAGAGTTCTCTTGAGCATGATTTTTTCTTCACCAAGCTGCTTGAAAGTTGGATGCCCATATCAGTCTTGTTCACCTCTCTTACTAATTATTCCTTCTGCTCACACTTAAAATCAAATCATTGACTAAAGTTAATGATGAACTCACTTCCCTATGGGTTGCTTTTCCAATTTCAGTGTTAAAGTTATTCTTGTACTGAGTTTCATCCATTTGACCTCGACTTATAAACCAACACCCACCAAACATTCTGATGGGTATTGGGCTTATCCTCTTGCAATCTAAGGGTGACTCTTAGTGCTAACACAAACACAAGGATAAATTCATGTAGAAGAAGGTGACAATAAGGCTAATTATAATCTCCATAAGTGGGTTTCTCTACAATCTAGACAAGATCTATGTTTCTTAGGGTGAAATATTGTAGCTTATTAGAGAGTCTTACACCTCCAAAGTTGTAGGACATTTAATTTGTTGTTGGGAACATATTTTCCAACTCAAAAAGGTATGTGTACTAACCCATAATGCAAGAATATGTAGCATGGTATATTAGATGATGCATACTTTATTGTACCAACAATCCAAGTAATAGAAAGCAAGGTCTATACCATCCCTTACCTATACCCACTCGACCTTGGGAAAGCGTTTCCATGAATTTTGTGGGAGGTTTACAAACAAATAGGAAGGGACATAAATATTTGTTTGTGGTATTTGGAAAGTTCAATAAGATGTGCATTCTCATGCCTGGTAAAAATACCATCAAAGGTCAAGACGTAGAAAATATGCTCTTTAAATGATTCAGGGTGCACTATGGGATACCAAGGAACATCATCTCATATAGGGATACCATATTTCTCAGTGCCTTTTGGTCTACACTTTGGGAGAATATGGACAATAAGTTGAAGATATTTACAACATTCCATCCACAGAAAGATGGGCAGAAAGAGGTAGTCAAAAAGACTTTTGTTCTTCTTTTGAGGGGTTACAATCATAAGCATCCAAAGACTTGGGATGAAAATCTGATTTATATTCAACACTCTTATAACATAGCAATCAATACTTCTACTAGTAAGTCCCCTTTTGAAACTTGCTTTGGGTATTTTCTTCCTTTTCCCTTGGATGTTGTATATGTAAAACAAGGAGGAGTGAGGCAAAACATAATAGGAGAAGAATTGAAAGAAAAAAAAGTTTTTCAAAATATTATACATATCCATTTGCAAGCACATGAGATTCCAAAGAAGTCACATGAAAATTATAAGGCTAGCCATGATCACACAAAATTGAGAAGTCATTCAAAGTGGGAGGTAGAGTTTGGTTACAACTTAACAAGCAAATAATACAGGTTCCTACTAAGAATATCAAGGCTCTATGGTATGGCCCTTTTTAGGTATCAGAGAAGGTTGGAGACACTACTAAATTTGAACATTTTTCTGACGAAGTAGCGACCATGTTTCATCAGAATAGGGTCGTTGTTGCGACCAAGATGAATTTTATTTTCATTGGTCTAGCGACCACACATGGATCTTCGTTGGTCTAGCGACCTAGAAAAGAAGCCTGTTCACAATAGGGAAAAGTTACCATTCATCGGTCCAACGACCAAGATTAGTCGGTCTAGTGACCAAATTTAGTTGCAAACCTTGCTAGCATATCTAAGGAAAACATAACCTTGGCCACTCTAGCGACCATAATTATTCAATCTAGCGACGAATATTAGTCGGTCTAACGACTAATATTAGTCGTAAGAGTAACCAAGACAACCCTGACAAACTTAGTCAATAAACCACAGTTAGGCGGTAGAACAATGAATATTAGTCGCTAGACCGAGCAAAACTAAAGCTAAAAATGTCAAACGAAGGACTAATAGGTAGTCACTAGAGCGATGAAGCTACATACTTTGTGACCAAATGGCTATACAAGCGACAAACGTGTAGCAACAAATGTTGGGGTTTTAAAAAAAAAACAATATTCCATTGACACAGGAGTAATCCCATACTAGCAAGCTACATAAGGATACTTTCATTATGTACTTGGGAGCTAGCACTAGAGTCAACCCCCTAATGGTCAATACCGGTTTTCCATTTACCTTGTCATTTCTAGATGTAAGCACCATTGTGATGAGTCTCAATCCATGCTAGGGTATTTAATATTGAGCCTTAAATTGTGGAAGGTGAATATAGAGCATTGGGTGGAGGATCTTTCACAGCAGCAGACCTCCCTTACGGAGTAGTTGGGCACTATTAAATCAAAGGAATTCCTATTAGATGTGGAAAATCAATTCCTAAGAGAAAAATCCAGGGAATAAGAAGCTGAAATTTAGAAGATACAACGACATGTAAAGAACATGGAGCATGAGCAGTCACCCAGGTTGGAATTCTATAAGCACAAGTACATTTCAAAGTCGTCAATGGGTTCACTCCCAATAAAAAATATGTCACTCAACGAGGACCAAAAAATGGAGCATCCACATTGTCAATAGGCTTACAGGTCAAATACTACCCATCCACCAACTACTGGAAGCGTTGAAACTAGAGTGCAAGGCCATGGAAATTTTCATGTTTTTCTATAAATGATTTGTAGGGTAAAATGGTTTTGTTATTAGTTCTTGATAGTCCTTCTATTTAAGGTTAGTATCATTAACTTCATCCTTGCAGTGACGATGACATGTATAATAGGAATAATAATAGATGGCCTATCTCTCTTGAATATGAAATTTGGGAAAGGCTAAAGACATAATAAATGAGAACCAATGTGATTTTGAATGCCAATGAAACTTGTAGTGGAGAAATGCAAAGGCCCTTTCCAAAGAAAGGATGAATATCAAAATATAGTGATCATTCCCAGTTCTTGGAGGACCAACTGCCATATGGAAAATTACAATCAAGTAGTGAACTATTGTGAATGATCTACTTTCTATGATATGCTAAAATTTTGCAACATTAGCTTTCCAAATAAAATCAAGAATCGTGGTTCCCATAACTTGAAAACCAAATATGGACACACTAGTGAAATCAACTTCATAAATCCACATAATTAAAATATGGTCAAATCACACGTAACACTAAAATAAGGATAGTTTCCAAAGTCCATAGTCTAACCTAATTCCCAATTGTTGTAATATGAGAATCCTTAGTGAGATTATTTCCTAAAATAACCAATAGAATAATACCATTAAAGGAAATGCTTCACATGTTGCAAGGAAATGGGAACTACAAATAAATATAAGAACATAACAAAAAACTTACTTTCTAGGTCTGCATGACCTTTTGTTAGTTCTCCTCACAACTAAAAAAATGATAACATAACAAAAGTCAAAGACAATTGTACAATGTATATTGAATGGATACATTTCAGAAATAAGCATTAATCAAATAATAAAAAGTAGATTGATCATACTAACTGAATCAATATTCCTCATAGATTTCAAATAATTAAAAAAAGAAATTGTAGGATTTATTATCTATCAAAAGTATATCAAGTTCATCCAAACTGTTGCAACCAAAAAAATAATAATAATGGAGACAATACACAGTAAAAAGACACAAAAACTGAACCACCATTTTTTTTAATAAATCCCCCTTCAAATGCATACATGAAGATTGTAGTCACAAAACCTACCTTGATTTAAGAGTAACCTCTCATGAATCTTGAATCCATTGAATGATTGTGGAAAATAAATATTAAAATATTAATTTAAGCAACCAAAGGGATGGTTTTCAAATTTTATCATGCATGTATAAAATTTTTGATATATTATAACCATTTTAGTCCTATTGAAATATGATAATCAGCCTTTCAGGGCCTATAACAAGACCTAGGCAGTTGACTATCAACTTTGGGCCTATAACAGTCCTTGAGAGGTTGATAGTCATCCTTCTCGAGCCTGATACAGGCCCTAGGAGGTTGATAGTCACATCCAACATATGACCAATTTTAATACACATCTCATCGAGATGGAAATAAAAATTGAAGGCATAGCTATGTACAATGTGCATATTAATAATAAACACATAAATCCTATGAAATGTATTAACTTAAAATATGTGCATTTGGTAGTTATACAAATAATCTATCTGGAGTCAATTTTAATATTTCACAATTTTCAGATACAATTAGGCTGAAAAACAATTATGAACTATGATTGCTACTTGCCAATATCCCCATAACATTTTTCATGGAAGGAAAATAATTTTATTTCATGATAAATCAATGTTGAACCTAGATTATTGAAAGAGTTAATAACGAACTTATTTTACCAATTTCAACAACCATTTTCTAAATTTCATCTAGGCAAATATTAGTATAGTGAGTAGAGCCAAAATATATTGCTGTCCACTTTTCCATAAAATCACGATCTGTTACATGTTTTCCTTCATGGTTCACTAGGTTAAACAACCCACCAATGGAAACTTTTCTTACTGAGGGCTCGTCTTTGACCTATGTACATAGATTCTTTATTTCTGAAAACAACAAAGAGTGAAAATATCTCAGATTTCACATAGACCATGATATGAAAAAACCTAGATACAATGAAATAATGAAACACTTATAGGCTAGAAATTTAAACTTTACAATAAACAAGACATATAATTCAGAAGTTATAAATCATCACATGTAAAAGACTTGTCATGTTTAATATTTCTGATTCTCCAAGTAATAACAGAAAGCACTGAAAGGATAAGAACATGGGATGGGGACGGGGGAGTTTCAGAAACCATGTAACCATTTTCCTTCAATTTGAAAGTAACAATAGAAGACCCATACCCCTTTCAAGTTCAACTCCCATGGGTTACAAAATGAGAAATTTCTATATTTATTCAAAGATGAATGGAAAATATTCAATACTAACTCTAAGGAGACTGAAATGTTCACATTCTACCAAAACTTACAAAGAGTCAAGAAGGAAACCATAATATAGGAAAAATAAAAATTACAATACATCTCAAAAGGACATTGCGAAGATAAAGGAAGACTTTCAGACTTGTTTAGTAGAGCTCTCGATGGCCTCTTCTCCGAAGAAGAAAATGAACAATTAAAAAATCTTGCAAGAAAGAAAGATGAAATTTTTTTAATGGGAGGAGGAAAAATGGAGGTTAAAGAGTAGATAAGTATGCCTATCTAAAGGTGATGAACACAAATTCTTTCAAAATCATTCTGAAGGGAAACAACATAGAAATATAATTTGGAAAATGCCCAAGCCAAATGGAAGAAATAACCTCAAAGTTATGTGAAGTTGAATATATGAGAGTGTTTCTTTCAGTAACCTATTTTAAGCTCTAGAAAGGGACAACATAGATGAAATTATAAAACTTGGTGAATTCTTTCTAAGGTGATTTATTAGTAGTGGTGGTGGAATCCAGGACATATGGATAGATGTGAAGATAAATGGGTGAAAAATTTATAGCACTAATACCTAAAAAGAATAATACATCGACTCTCAATCTCACTATGTCCATCTACATGCTTATTTCCAATTGAAATAATAACAACAAGACTTAAAATTATTTTATCTAGAGCTATATTAGTGGAGAAATTTGAATTTCTAGAGGAAAGAAAAACTCATAATGTCGGGGTAGAAAAAGAAGTCATGTATTGTATTGACATAAAAAAGACAATTGTAATTAAGATTGGCCAGCCAAAATTCTTATAGCAGAGTAAGTTGGTTGTATTTAAGGCTTATATTGAATTACACAGGCTTTAACTGTCCATTCAAGAACTAGATTGAAGAGTGCCTACCATTCTCATCCTTTGTTGTTTTAATTAACAGATTGCTTGTCCTTAATCCATATCCTTTATGTCGACGATATCCACCTCTTTATTGTTGGTTCACTTAGGGAGGCTGGATCTTTGAAGAAAGTTTTTAATATTTATTGTAGAGCCACTAAAATGGAACTAAATTTGATCAAGTACTATATCTCATTCAGTTGCAATAGTGAAATATCAAGTAGAAGAATAAAATAGTCTCTTCCACAAATGAGGTATATTTAAACAAGGGTTGCACACACCTAGGATTTGTACTAAATGAAAACTCCTATCGTTTCAGGGATTGTATGTGGATGCATGAAAACGAGGATAAAAAAAAAAATCAGGTTGGTGTACTCAATGGCTATCAAGGGGAGGGAGATTAACCTTAATAAAATCATAGGTTGAATCCGCTCTTGTCTATTGACATTCTTGTGTATATCCCTAAAGGGATTTTGGAGAAAAAAAAAAGGTTGTTTAGTTTTCTTTAGAAAGTCTCAAACGACAAAGGCATTCCATTTGAAACTAGAAAATACTTACCAAGACACAACCATTGGGAGAATGGGGTCTAAAAACCATCCATTTTTATGGGAAAGTACTGGCAGGAATGAAGTTGTAGAGGTAAGTAAAAGGAACTAGTTTTAGGAAAAAGGAAATTAAAGAAAAATGCATTGAGCCATGAATCACAATGTTCTTCAAAGAATCTCTCCTTGCAGTTGATAGAACCAAAACAAACAAATTGTGAGTAACAATTTCCACTAACAATACTGAAGATGCCATTGCATAGCTAATGAAATGAACAATATACTTGCAACATAACAAATACTAAACTATGTTAACAATCACCACATAGAAACTTAAACTGACAACTTCAAACTTTATAAATAACATGGACTGATTAATTACATTCATGCATACCAATAATGTACTCCAAAGCATATTAATAAAAATATGTATATTCCAGCAGCAAACAAAGCAACAATTCAAGTTTTGAGAAGCTCAAAGTGAAATTATGCCATCTAAAAAAAACAACAATAGTGTTTCCAATACCCATGCCAGTTTCAAAATTTTATAGTCAAAATATTGGGCATCAAGACTCAAGAATATAACTATCAGTTGTTCAATGAGTCTATTTCCCTAGAATTAAATGATCAATATTAGTAAATATCCTGAAGACAATACTCAAGTAGTAGATAGTTAAAAATCTATTCATGTAATGTCCCGGAGACAAGCACACAGTTGGCTCGTGAAATCAATATGGCAATGTAATCAAGTATCAATAGAAGGCCAATGTCTCAGACATGTTATGGAGTCAAGTACAATATATCCAATTATGATGAGATGACCTTAGGATAGGATATCCTGAGGTCTATCTAAGTATTCAGATAATCTAATGATAACTCTTTCATGTAAACTCATCTAAAAGATATTCAATGAATGATTCAAGGAAATGTATGTGACAACAAGATATTCACTTAAGTGTGCAAATGCCACATGTGTTTTTGTTTGTATACAATGTCTAGAGGATGATGCTTTCAATCAATAATGCAAGTATTCAAATTATTAAGATCAATCAATGACTAAATTTTAATGATATACACAATTTCCTAATAGAACACAATAATTTTCTTTGAAGTATCTATGACTTTGATCAAACTAATTTCAAGACATCGATATTTCAAAGCCACAAAACATTTCATATGTGTCAATCCAATAATCCAGTAGTATCCTTCTCAGTTCATTACATATCAAAAGTTGGGACTGTCTATTTGACTTTAATTCAATATGTATCATTCCTACTTGTCCTAAATATGCAAATGCAAATGATATGTAACCCCTCCAAATGCACACAAGTTAAGATTTTTAATGTTTCTTATGTATGCAGCTTGTAGGTTATGTTCCTCGTGAATTATCTCTATCAAAAACAAATTAAATGTGGCTGGGAATGACTATGTTCACACAGTCATAATTGAAGGTTTTACTATGAGTTTGGGAGGCGGTTTAGGTAGAGTGACTATGAGGTATGTGAGTTTTTTTTTAGGAGTGTGTCAAAGTGGAATAGGGTCTTAAATTAAGACTTCAGGACAATCAACAATAAGGGTTTCTATAGGTATCCGTGGGGTGTCTAAATGTTTAGGAGATAGGGTTAATGGCCTAGGCATGAAAGTGGAGATATCCTAGGGTGAGCTAGTATAAAAATAGGTCAATGTTAGGTAGGTTGGGGCTACAAAAATAGCTTAGGAAAGTCAAATGGTAGACAATCCTGAGGATGGACGTGAGTTTTTAGGATAGTAGGAGAGAGGCCTAGAGATATTGTGTTAGGATTCTAATAGTTTAGAGTGGTGGCTAGATTAGGGTAGGTTGCTAATGAATATGGACAACAAACTTCACAAAGAGTGTTGTCCAAAGGAAATTACTTGAAACACTTTTAATATTTACCATTCCAATAAAGTTGTGTTCAAAACAAGAATGTGTATTATTAATGTCAACACCACCTAAGTAGCAATTCTTGATCTTCTCAAAATTCTGACATATAAGCAACTTATTATTAACTGGACCTAAGTAATGCCTCCCTTTAAATGAATATTATAAATAACTACAAAAATTTTTGATCCCCATTTTACTAAATGTATGGCATGTTTCTTTCCTTTGGGGAGCTTATTAAGGTGCAATGGATATTTTCTTTATAAATGAATGATTATGGATTTATTGGAAATAATTTTCTTGATCCTTTTTTATGTTAGGATACCTGACTTCTGAGTTTTTCTTTTCATGAATGAAAGTACCCAATAATAGGGAAATGTAAGAATACCAAGATATGATAATTTTATCAATGTTCACTAATGACCTCAAAGGTAGGTCAATGGGACTCAAAAGTACAATTGAGTAGTGACCCATTATGGGATCATAGTAGCATCTCCTAGAAGCTGAATTATAAAAAAAAATAAGTTAAACTACTGAAAAAGAGAAATGACAAAATGGAAATTTCATATGTAACATGAAAAAGGGATGCTCATCCTCATTAGAAGATGAAGCCCTTGATGTCACTACAAAAATAGTACTAAAAGTAGAGAAGGGAGAAGATGATTTCCCCGGTGAGTCACCGACCATAGATTAGTCAATTCATTGCCTGACAATGTCTTTAGGGGAGAGTCCATATTTGAGACGACTTGACTATGTAACCATGGGTGAAATTAAAAATACCTAGCGATTGAAGCTTGGTTTCATGAAGGGGGTTTGTAGTGGAAAATGAATTGTGATAAGAAAGACATCTCCTCAAAATCCTAGTGGGGGTAGGTCTGCTAGATGGAGGTTGAATAAAAGTGCATAGCCCATCCAATCTAGTATTTGTTGTGACCTAGGTCTGTTCCTACCACTCATTTCCACCAACTATTTTGATTGAGAGAAGAAAGGAAGTGATTAGCTTAATATGATCCATCCTTATAGGTCCATGTAAGATCTATCCCCTGTATCCCAACATTTTCTTCATAAAATGAGTTAGGATTCTCTGGTATGGATACCAAAAGAAGGTAGAGAGAGAACTGCAAGAGTGTCAGTAGTAGAGGACATAAATGAAGTGTTGACACAAAGGGTGGATATTATATACACAAACAAAAGGAAACTAGGTCTTCTGTTTTAACATAACAAAGAAGGGACCACCAATGTTGAACATCACACACCCACCACTCACAAAAACAAAGTGGAATACTTTTCACACTCAAAGATTGCAATTGTAGATATCCAATTCATGGATGCAAAGATGAATCATCCTCAAAATATAATTGTATTTATATTTACCCCGAAATTACAACAAAAGTGGATAACATAGGTGATGACACCAAAGGTAGACATAAACAGTGAAATAATAAGAAAACAATATCACCTTAGAGAGAATTGGTTAAAAAAATAACACATTTATCAAATGGACAAGGGGTTCTAGTATTAAAAAGGTCATTCCTTCCACTCACAGGGCATGTGGAATGGAATAGGAACCTTGATACTGGATTGTTTTAAATATCCTATTCATAGTCTAGACAAAGACAATACACACCTCATTATTGAACTCAATTGAATGATAAGAAGTTATTTCCATTGCTACAATTAATCACCACACATCACATAAATCTAAATTATGGCATCAACTAGGACTCAAATCTAAATTTAAGAAAAAGATCATTTCCTTATTTATGATAAATGATTATAAGTTGCACTTAACTATAGGGAACATAATTACAATTGTTTGCTTGTCACAGGCTCAACTATATCATTATCTCAATGAAATATTTAATAAACAAGTGACCAAAAGAACAAACCCACACAAACATGGTGACAACAATAATTGAAAGGTATACTTATATGGAAATTAGTATCTAAATCTAGTTAGAAGGAACATGATCCAAGTTATTGGCTTTAGTTAGTTAATTCCCTAGATGAAAAATACAGAGTAATTTTGGAGACAACCAAACATAGTTACAATGGTATGTTGTTCTAGACATTGCAATAAATCAAATGATATATTAATCACCCCAAAACTTCCAAGAATGGGGGACTGTGTCAGAGTGAATCTATATCTAGCATTAAAATGGTGGGACTGTCTTTGTAATAGTTATGTCAGTCCTAAATTGAGTGCCAAGTTAGTATCTTTAGTATCTTTAGGGAGCTATAGAGATTAGGTCTAGATGTCTTGTGTTAGGCCACTGAGAGTCTAGAATTTCTAGGCTTAGGATGTAGGTTAGGTTTGGGGTAGGCCGATGTATGTAGGGGTAGCCTAGGTTAGGTTAGGAGGTTCGAACCTCCTAGGAGGAGAAAGAAGCATATGAAGAGGATGATGAACCTCAGGGTCACCGCATTCAGTGTGCACTACATTGATTTAGGCGAGTAATAGTGTTGGGTAGAGAGACATACCTTGGGGTGTTACCCATGATTTTGGTCATCACGATGATGTATTGATGATGGTGTACTCAGGCTCTTCATTAGAACTTTCTCCTGAGAAAAGTTACATTCATCTCTTTCCAGAAATCACAGTTTTGAAGAAGGTTCACAGGCTGGTAATACATTTGCCTGCGAGACTGTATGATTCTCGCAGGCTACGTTAAGCCAGGGTGCGAGAAGTTCACACTGTGTCTAACTGCTAGGGTGCGAACTCTTTCTAAAGAAGGGAAAATGATGAAGTCTCGAAGCTTCTAGAAGGGAATCTTCTAGAAGGATGACATGGCATTCGAATGGTTATCTAAGTACTGGCTTTCCTGATATTTTGGGATCATTCCTATCCAAGTAACTAATTCATTCTCTCTTATATATTGAGGGGATTCTCATGGAAGAGGTTAGAAAGAAAACAAGCAAGAGATTTATTGGAGAATTAGTGAAATACTGTGTGAAGGACTGAAGCTACAGCAGCTAGAGAACTCCAGCAAGGTTATCAAAAGTGGTTGATCTTCTTCATGCAAGTGATAAAGTGTGTGTCTCAGAGCCAAGAGCCATTAAAAGGAGGTTTGCAACATCAAGGCTCAGGTTGTAATCTTTTCTTTCCATCAATATAGTACAATAATATGTCTCTTTCCCATAAAGTTAAGTCTACTTTATTGTATAACTCCTTGATCATATACATCGATTAACTGTTGAATATATTGAGTTGTTTTTACTTCAATTGGTTTGAGCTGTTTTGGTCTTGACGGAACAAGAGCATTGGAGCGAAGCTGGAACAACAAAGACCTAAGGAAGTGATCATAAGGTATGTTCATGATTCTTGCCTCCTATTTCATTCAATAGTTCAAATCTAGGGAAAGAGTATTATTCTGTCTTGCTTTGTTCTAGATCCAGGTGGATCTAGGAAGATCGGTTTGTGTCCACACTTACGGATTTATCCAATAACAAAATTGGCGACTCCACTGGGGACAATCCCTTTTTCTTTGTGGCCTTTTGCATTTTTCTGTGGCCATTTTCTCTAGTTTCATTTTTCTCCTGTCTTATTAGTCTCTAAGTCTTCAGGATATCCTGATAGACCTTCTGAGTCTAGAAGCCTTTTTGAATTTTTCTTTAATTTTCAAAATTTTTGTTATGTTCAGGAGTTCTCGCACTGCAATCCATTGCAGCCTGCGAGAATTTGGAGGGTTCGTACCTTGCACATAAGTTTCAATGAAAGAACCTCGCACCTTGCTAAAGGGTCATCTGCGAGAATCATAGATTCTCACACTGTGTAACACTACTTGCCTGCGAACAGTATTTTTCAAAATTTTGAAATTGAGTTTTGGTTTTTCTCACTGCTCAGATCAGTTGAATTACCTCTTTTGGGTTTCTTGGATCATTGATTGATATGTTTCTTGCTTTAGTTTGCATGCGTGAACAGTTTTAGGGTTTCAAGGTTTTTCTTGTCCTTTGTGTCTTGACTTTCGTTTCTTGACTCTTATTAGCAAAATCATTCTCTCTGACTTCAGGAGTTGAGTGTGTTTGATTGGTTGAGAATCAGTGATTGGTTGAAAGTTGAGTACTTGGTTTTTCTCATTTTCTTATTGGTTTGAAAGAACATTTGTGTTTGCATTGAGAAGACTCATTGGTTTTCTCTTTGTTTTTTGCTTTCATTGAAAGAGTTGATTGGGTTGTTATTGCTTGATTCTTTATGATTTGATTTTCTACTCTCTCATCGGTATAGTGAGAGTTCTTTTTGGAAAGTGAACAACAAGTTTTTCTTTCAAGAAATTGTTTTTGTCTTTTAAAAAACATTGAAAATCAAAATTTAGAGATTGTTGAAGTCTTTGAAAAAGACACATAAAGAATTGTCATTTGCTAAATGATTGTTTGTGTTGGCATATGAAAGCAAATTTTGCATTGTAGTACAAGGTTGATCTTGAATTTTTTTCTTTCTCCCATATATAGGATTCATTGAACGAAAAGTTATATATTTCATTCTCATCCTTGCATCATTGGGTCAGAGTCATACAACACAAGTTTCACTTCTGTTACCTTTGAGTAAACAACAAGCTCTTAAGAACACTGTGTAATCATAAAATATATCTAGTAACTCTTTTCTAGGGCTCTTTTCCACCCACATTTAGATAGGCTAGTGATTTTGAGTAGGAAGAGAGATACACTCTCCAAAAGCTCAAAACACACAATAGCATCTTGAGTTAGGGAGTGTTAAATTCCATTTGCAACATATTGTTCTAGGAATCCCTTCTAACACAAGGTCAAGCACTAGGTCGCATTAGTGTTGGCAGAGTTACTCACCCTGCTTTGTTGGCATCAATGTAGAGATTGCACGTATTATGGGGGTCACTCGAAGGTATACTCACAATGATGAGTGGAAGCCTTTTGAGTTGATTTCGGGCTAGATACCCTGCCCTTGCGTGTGGATCGGACTGTCGACTGTTCCCCCAGGCTGTATTGTTGTTTGTGGTGACCTTAGTGGCCTTTCTCTCTAGGTTCTTACCCAAGGTGACTGTGGAGGGGAAAGTCTTCACGGTACCTGGAATTGACGTTGATCAAACTCACTCGGGCTCCTTGGAGGGTATACCCACGATTATGTGTGGGAGCTTGCACCAGGGTGTAAGTCCGTTAAGCAGGTCGTCAGCGTAACGTTTCCACCCTAGCCCCGCCCCTTCTCGTCTCTTTGTTGTGACATTGGATTTCATCACCAACTAGTGGCTTCGAAATTAGAAGGTCTTGTTTCCTTGGTGATTTCTTCCTAGATTTTGTTTACTAGCTCGTGTTGTTTGTTTCTCGAAGTTGACCATAGGATTTTCTTCGCGGAGCTTGTTACTTGTTCACAATAGCTCCCCCACGTTGCTCACATAGAATGCAAGGTTTATCTCCAGAGCATCTGGACGAGTCACAACCTTTGCCTATAGCTACACCTGAGGATTCTCCTCAGCATGGTGACACTGTAGTTGTTACCACACCCCAAGTGGAATCAACTGAATCTCTAGAAACTTTCCGAATTACCAATACTAGAGAGGACTGTCGCATTCGTCGTGGTGAACGACCTTTTGTGTGATTAAATTCTAATGGAGACGTAGTTGTTACCTCTTCTCGATCACCCATTGGGCCCTTTCCCAATGAAGAAGGACAAGATCATTTTTGGTCAGCAGATGTCCGTAGGCCGCTCTTTAGTCCTGATTCACCTGTCATCTTCAAAATTAACCCTCCAGTGTTTTCTGAGACTGAGACGGTCCCGGTGAATACTACTTATCACTTTACTCTTCCTGTCGAGATGGCCCATCTCGTGAATACTACGAGTGTCCCAACTGAGATTACTGCAACTAATCTTGCTCCTATCAATACCCAACAAATGCCTAATGTCACTCTGACACTACCACCTGGTTACCATGCGTTGAATGCTTTGTTGAATGCTTCCAATCCAACACCTCCGCAAACCCCAGTTAGTTCTCCAAGTGGTATTCCTCCTTCTGGGCATCCTATTCCCGGTTTTATTCCGACACTCCCTCAATTTCCTTTCGGCAATCCTAATCCTAGTGGCACTATACCTACCATTGCACCGAACTTGCAGATTCCCGTTGGTGGACAAGGTGGTATGATTCCATTTCCTCCTCTCGGACACAATCCACTTAATACACATCCTACGATTGGCACACAACTTCCGGTTGGAAATCCACCTACGATAGGGGGACCGACCCCACCTTTCGAACAAAATATACCTCCTGCTTTGGCCCAGTATTGGAATCAGATGCTACCAAATCTTCCTCAGACGACTGGGGGGAAACAGCCTGTCCCTACTATAGGCCAACCATATCCAGGTATACCAAATCCTATTTGGGGTATGAATGCTCAAACTCATGTCCCCACTCAAGGTTATAATCCTCCGAGTTACTATCCTCTCCAACCACCACCGAATCAGCCAGGGTCTTCCTATTATGGGCAGACTGCATATGGTCCTACTGGTTTGCCAACAGGGATTCCACCCCAAAGTCACTAGTACCCACAGGTGAATCGACAGTTACCTTTTCTTGCTACTTTGGATTTGCCAGATTTGTCTAGAATTCTAAATGATCCTATTCATCACTCTCCCCAATGGCCTGCTATTCCAGCTAAGATTCCATCAGACATTCTGAAGTTCAATGGAAAAGCGGGAGAGGACCCGAACAATCATGTGATGAATTTTCACCTATGGTGTTCATCCAACTCATTAATGGATGACTCTATTCGTCTACGTCTTTTTCAACGAACCCTTACCGGTTCTGCTGCGAAGTGGTATATTGAATTGCCACAAGGTTTTTTCTCTAATTTCAACACCCTAGCTATGGATTTTCTTACATATTACCAGTTACCAATCCGTTATGATACTGGGACTGAGATTTTGACTTCTTTCAAACAGACTAAAGGCACTCATATTTCGGATCATATCCATGAGTGGCGACAATGTCGACGTCTCATTAAACTTGAACTCCCCAATCAGTTACTGGCCGAATGGTTTACAAAGTCATTTGTGAATGAAATCGGTAAGGATATTGCCATGGGTGGTGTTGTCACAGAAGAGTAGGCTATAAGTCGTGATCAATATCTTGATCTCGTTTATTCACAAACGGGAACACTTTATGATTTATTACCTGAGTTACCTCGTCCTGGTACTTCCAACACTTCAACTATTCCAGCTGCCTCACATGCAGCTGACGGTGTGATTGGTTCTGCCCAAGCCCAATCACATTTTGTTTCAAGCTCCAATCCTAAGTTTGCTACTTCTAATGTTCAAAATGCTCCGTCTCCTACCACTTCCACTGTTAAAACTTCTAAGGTGAACGTCGTTCAATCTACCCCGATCGGTAAAAATAAATCCAAGAAAGGGAGAGGCAAGAATAAGGAGAGAAAAAATAATAATCAAATAGAGCAGCCTAAAAATACCCCTATTGAAGATCGAGATAAGCGCAAACCCCGATACCCTTGCCTTATCTATGGTGATGATCACTACAAGAAGGATTTTCCATGATGTGTCGAGGTCACTAAGTTACTTCAAGGAACACCTAAACCATCTACACCGGTAGTTTTGTCCCAACCCTTCCCGTCTCAACAACAGGCTCGGTTGGTCATCCATGACCAACCATCTACTTCTACCACATCTTATGTTTTGATGTGTACTGGTGATTCCAAGCCCAAAAACGTTGCACTCACGACTAGAGCCGAAGATTATACTCCGTCTAAGGAGAAGGTTGACGATTCACCTTCTACTTTGGTACAACCTTCTCCACCGACTCCACCTACAAACGGTCCTCTTCATCTCGAACGACCGAGCCTTGATACAATATTACGACCCCCTAAGGGTGTTGTTCGCAAGTCGGCTTTCAATCCTCATGCTCGTGCGGCCCAGAACTACAACATTGTGGAGGATCTGGCCCATGCACCTTCAACAATGTCATCCCTTGAAGTCCTTCAGTCTTGTCCTGCACAACAGAAGGCACTATTGAAAGCTATAGGTGGAATTGACCCTACAGACACGAATTTAATAGTCTTTGACTTGGATGATCACATTCCACGGTTACCCCCACAACTCGTGTTCCAGATACAAGTTGTTGTCCCTGACAAGAACATTTGTTGAACTGTAATCGATGAGGGTGCCTCAATGTGTGTAATGTCTTTTGCTTGTTGGAAAGCCATTGACTCTCCTCCCTTGAACGAATCACAAAATAATTTGAAAGCCTTCAATGGCTCTGGTTTTAAGCCTTACGGTGTTCTTCCATCGTTACCTATTACTCTAGAAGGTAAGACAGTCCAAGTTGAAGTTGAATTCTTCGATGCTCCCCTTGATTATAATCTTCTGCTTGGTCGTAGCTAGATAGATTCCATGCGTGTGGTTGTGTCAACCCTTTTCTGTGTCGTACGATTTCCTCATCAAGGGAAGGTTGTTACAGTTGACCAAATTTCCTTCTTTAATTCCGATTCTCGTACTGGAAATGTGTCGTTTATAGCTAAGACCCCTCCGAGTTATGAGAATGTCGGTGTCAGCCTTTTAAAGGACTCTTTGTTAATGGGTACTTTCCCCATTCCACCGCCCGATGTTATACGCCCGTCAGTTACTTATATCAACATGATCTCCGATGTACCTCATGAACTTCCCGTGTCTTCTGACTCTTGGATAGTCCCTGACCCTGGAGATCACACTCGTTTCGGCGATGTCATGTCGTTAAGTCCAGTTGAGTCTGCTTATTAGGCCATTCAATCGACAACACCTTCTTCCTCCTCTCTTGATGAGTTGTTTCCTAATCCTTTCCGTGTCATTTTTCCCACTGACGAGATGATCATGTCTGTCATGGAGGACACTCTTTGGGACGATGGGAATCATTGTTCCATACTCTTTCTGGAACAACACACTCTCGAGAACTACCAACGGATTTCGGCTCCATCGGCCGTTGTTGTCATATCGATCGTTCCCAACTCTACACATGATGTGTTTGTCGAAGGGAACCTCAGTAATATATCTCCCACGATTCCCATTGACATATCAGTTAAACCTGGGATAGTTGAAAATGTTCACATTGGAGCTTCGTGTTCTCCGGATGAAATCATCACCTATACATCCCTGTTCAAAGAATTTCGTGACATATTTTCTTGGAGCTATGAAGAGATGCCTAGTATCGACCGTGATATTGTTGTACATGAGATAAAGACATACCCTAGAGCTAAACTAGTCTGACAGTGTCTTCGTCCGGTCCACCCATGTAAAACAACGACAATCAAGCTTGAGGTTGAAAAACTTCTCAAAGCCGGCTTTATTTATCCCGTGGCTCTGACAGAATGGGTTTCTAACCCTGTACCGATCGATAAGAAAGGTGGTAATATTCGTGTATGTGTTGATTATAGGGATATTAACAAATCCTGTCCAAAAGACAACTTTCCAACCCCTTTTGTCGACCAGATTGTCGATGACTGTGCCGGCAGTGAAATCTTTTCTCTCATGGATGGTTTCTCCGGCTATAATCAAATTAACATCGCTCCCGAGGACCAACATAAAACTGCTTTTATTTGTCCTTGGGGTACTTTTTCCTATAGGAAACTTCCCTTCGGACTTAAGAACGTTGGCGCGACATTTCAACGTGCTATGTCTTATGCTTTTCATGATATAAAGCATATCGTTCAACCCTATTTGGACGATTTACCAACTCATTCTTTACGCCGAGTCGATCACCCTGCTCATGTCTGAGCCATTTTCGTTCGTTGTCAGTTCTATCGTATTCGTTTAAATCCTCATAAATGCATTTTTTGCATAGAATCCGACCGTCTTCTAGGTTTCATCGTTTCAAGTCAAGGGATCTGGGTAGATCCTCTTAAGGTTGAGGCGATTCTTAATCTCCCTCCTCCTTCTACACTCCGCCAGTTGCAAAGTTTGCAGAGGAAAGCAAACTTTCTTCGTCATTTCATCCCTAATTACGCCGAGATTACTCGTGGTTTTACGCGGCTACTAAAGAAAGGCTCAGAGTTTGTCTGGGATACCACTGCCAACAATGATTTTGAGGCTTTGAAATTGTCCCTCATGCGAGCTCCGCTTCTCTTTCCTCCTGATTATAGTTGTGATTATTTTCTTTATCTTATTGCCTCAGAGTATACCATTGGCATGGTTCTTGTCCAAGAGGATTATGCGCACGATGAACATGTTATTTATTACTTGAGTCGAAATCTCACATCAACTGAAATCAAGTATCAACATCTTGAAAAACTGGCATTGGCTGCCGTTCAAGCCGTTCAACACTTCCAGCATTATATTCTCTCCAGGAAAACTACAGTGATTTCTCATTGCAACCCTATGCAACACATTTTGACACGTCAATTGCTAGGGGGCAAGTACTCCAAATGGATTGTCATACTCCAGGAGTTTGACTTGGAATTCGATCGCGCCACATCTAATAAATCCTTAGTTTTTGCTGAGTTAATATGTGATTTTCCTCACTCTGCCACGGAAAATGTAGTAGTAGATTCATTACCCGATGAATCTCTTTTCCTAATTAGTACTAACGATCTTTGGTATGGAGATATCATTATATATCTCCAAACCCAGACTTTCTAGCCTACTTTTTCTAGCTCTGAATGACGTCGCGTCTGTTATCAAGCACGTCAATACATTATTCTCGGCGATACTCTTTACCGTCAGGGTATTGACTCTGTTTTTCGACGTTGTCTAACTTTTGACGAAGCCAAGAAAGCTCTGAATGACTGTCATTACAGAGCATGTGGTGGTCATATGTCTGGGTATGCTACTTCCCAGAAGATCTTACGTGCAGGTTATTTTTGGCCTTCCTTGTTCAACGACTGCATTACTGCCGTCCAGAAATGCCATGCCTGCTAGACCTACAACCAGAAAATTCGGTCACATCCTGCTCCTCTTCATCCTGTGGTCTCAGTTGGTTCTTTTGCGAAATGGGGCATTGATTTCATGACATGTCACGCTCACTCGGCTGGGGGGCATGGTTACATCATTGTAGCTGTTGATTATTTTACAAAATGGGCCAAGGCAATGCTGACATTCGATAATACTGGAAAGACTGCAACGTTGTTTGTTTTTAACCATGTCATAGCTCATTTTGGTGTTCCTCAAGCTATCGTTACTGATCACGGTAGTCATTTTAGGAATTTTATGATGTCTGAACTTACAGAAAATTTGGGTCTTCGTCATGATAAATCAACACCCTATTATCTGTAAGCTAATGGCCAGGTCGAAGCAATCAACAAAGTTCTCATAACTATGCTTCGACGGATGATAGGAATTCATAAAACAAGCTGGCACACGATGTTGTTTTCGGCATTGTGGGCATACCGAACATCTGTTAAATCTGCTACAGGGTTTACGCCTTTTCAATTGGTCTATGGTGTGGAAGCCATTCTTCCTATAGAATGTGAGATGCCTTCTCTGAAGCTAGCTATCGAACTCTTACCCAATACTTCTTCTGAAGAAGAACGTCTATTGTATCTGATGTGATTAGATGAGACTCGACATGACGCCACTTTAGTAATAGAAACCCAGAAGAAACGTGTCAAGGCACAATATGACAAGCATGTCAAGCCTCGTGTTTTCTCTGAAGGCGATCTTGTTCTTCTCTATGAACAGGATCGAGATGTCTTAGGAGCTAGGAAATTCGAACCAATGTGGCGAGGTCCTTATATTGTTCGCCGAGTTTTGGAAAAAGGAGCATATGAACTGGTCGATTATGATGGTATCCCTTTGAGTGAACCCAAGAATGGGTTGTACTTGAAGAATTACTATGCATAAGTTATTTGTGCACAAGTACTTGTATTTTTATGTATCATACTTTATGTGTGTTACTTTAGTTTTCTTTTGACATTATCTGGTCTCTTCCCTTATGTGACGTTGTGTTTGATTGTCAGATGTCGGAGTCTTCGCTACCCTATATTGGCTTCGCTGATGGTGCTATCCATAGTACTCGAAACCTAGCTTCCGCTGCGTGGGCAATCTATGCCCCAACAAACGAACTTATATCTTTACGAGGTGTATGTCTTGGTCGTGCTACCAACAATATCGCAGAGTATAGCACCATTATTGAATTATTGGTTGATGTTATCTCACTCGGAATTCGTCATTTGGTTGTGCGACTTGACTCGCAGCTTATAGTACTACATCTAAGTAATATCTACTCTATTCGAAGTCCTACTCTGTTACAATTATATTTGCAGATTCGCCTTTTGGAATGATATTTTGATCACATTGAATATCAACATATTCCTAGATGTCTTAATACATTATCATATGCATTGGCTAATTATGTATTGGACAGACATTTAAACCATTTATAAATCAAACACATTAAAATTCACACAATACAAAGTAAACCGATAGAAGCCATCTGTATATACAATGATCAAAAGAGTTTGTTTTTTACAAAAAGTTTGTCCGAAGACCAAAATATCAAAAATTGAAGCTTATAGCTTCTACAAAGTGAAATCACAGATGACGTTCATGGTAACAAACAACTGCTCTAGCAACTCTACGAAGCAGTCGACCCATAGCTACAGATACCCGTACAGTGTAATGTTGATCACATCGTGGAACCTCTTCCAGAGTCATATCTGGAATGTCTGCTGTCAGGCCCTCTAAATTCTGTTCCACCACCTGATAATCTTCGACATACTGTGGTGGTGGTGCTGATACCTCTCCTCTTCATTGGATAGGAGAAGTGCCAGAGGGTCTATATGGTCCAACATCTGTGTTATCGGCAAACATTTTTGTGTTAGTCTTCGAATAAATACATAAAAGAAAAAACATTTGAATATGATTAAAATTCAAAAAGATTTAAAAAGAGAAAATGCGTGTACTTCTTACCCAGGTCACCCCACTGTGCGTCCTCAGGCAGTGTTAAATCCATATCTCCTCGAAAATCCAATCCGACATAAGCGTAGTCGTCGACCATCAACATCTGGTTTTGCAACCAGTCAAAGAAAATATCGTCATATTTGACGATTGGTCCTGCCACGTGCCGGGCCATAAGCCAACACCACCTCAACATCCTTGGATCTCTAGGACCCGGGAAGTCCAACTCAACCTGTAGTCTAAATACGGGAACCCTCTTGAGGAAGAAGGACACCAGCAAAGAACCATACCCAAATTGCTTCAATTCACCTCGCCTGCATTTAGTTAATTGTCTTTTGATACTACGCAACACTGCATCAGCCCAATTAAATACTCGGGGCTCAGTACACTCGATGGCGTACTGAAAGTAGATATGTAATGCCATATGGGGAGAAGAACTCCCAGCCATCCGAGAAATTGTGAAAAGAATAGTGAGAAGAGTCAAGTCTGTTACTCCCCAGATCGCCACTTTCCCTTTCTTTCTTTCAGCCTCGGGTACACAGTATTGATTGCAGTATTCACACTCAACTTTAATCCACCGCCTCTACTACCCATCAGACTGACATTATACCCACGCCTGGACAATCCAGTCAAGAAGTATATGTCCTCAATTTCAATGGATAATGTGTGAGCTCCTACATTGAAAACCTATTGATCTGGGTCCCACATACAGACCAGGTACTCCAGTAGTCTGACTTGGGCCCTCATGCCCGGGATGCGAAAGTATTTTAAGAGCCCACAATATCTCAATGCAACTATGGTGGGAGGATGATTCTTGGCATTTGCATTATCCTCCTCATGTTCTCATTCTCGCCACTCAAACACCATGTTTGTGGCTATTTATCTGCATAAGGAACATATAAGGAGGATTAGTGATTTTGTTCATGATCTAAATCTTTTTCATTGGCTAAATATTTAAAAAAAAATTGAGTTCTACGCTGCTCGCAGGTGCCTTATTGACACAGTGCGAACACCTCGTAGGTGACTCAAGTTTCACCTGTGAGAACGCATCATTCTCGCAGGTCCCGTATGGGCTGCCTGCGAGAATTCTTATGCGCGTGTAGGGTTCAAAAAGCCACTAAAAAATGAAAAACTAACCAATGAAATCAAAATTTTAAACCATGAAAATGTCAAGAATGAAGAGCTTACCATAATGCTGCAGATGGCTCGTCAAATGATCTCTTGTAGCTCCCAGAAATCAACACCGAATTCAGAGGGTAAAAAGGGGGTTTTTGGAACTCAATAGTGAAAATGTGAAATGATATGGTAAAAATGTGTATTTACTCATTTAATTTACTTTTTACTATGTCATTTTTGGGTTTTTATGTTTATCTATTGTTTAAACCTAATTACTAATATCAAGATGAGTGTAATGACTTGCAGGTGTGTTGACAGTAATGATTGTATACAAGGGTATGGACATATTTTTCTTCGTAATAGTGTGTTTTTGATTGTTTTTCATGGTTTTTACATAAAACCTCGAGCATCATTTTCGTCCATTCTTACGCTCGTTAATACAAGAGAACGTGATCGAGCATAGTTTTATCACTTTTTCGGGCTTAACAAGGTTATACGAAAAAGGAACCCCCTTGGAGTCCTCTTTAAGCTCTTTTCAGACTCTCTAAACATGAAAAGATCGCCAAGCGACCTTGCTATCTTCACGCTCGCTAAAGTATTTGAAATATGCATCTGGTGAGTGATAATTTCTCTCTTTTTCAGTCTCGTCCAGACTATTTTACGAAAAAGGAACTGAGAGAGTTCTCTTTTAAGTGTTTTTCCAAACTCTATAATCTTGAAAAACCTTCGAGTTTACTATATCTGGACTCGTTAAACAAACATTGACAGACCCGTGATGGGACCGAACCACTCCTTATTAGGGTTCGTTAAACATACTCCGAGGGACTCATCCGAAGGATGAGCTTATATCAACAAGCATATGTGATCCTCTTCAAGCTTGCGTAAAAATAAAGAGGTACTTGCCAGAAATGGTGGGGGAAAATTTGGGAAAGGGATATGTTTCATCTTTGTATTGATTGGCAGTAAGTGTCGCTCTTGAACATGACACCCCCTATTCATCATTTGAAACTGGTTTGGGAAATCCATTTGTCTCTCTTTCGATTGATTACAAGGTCATTCCATGTGTCGTATTTGAGTCAATGCTGCCAAATCATTGGTCGTTTCCTTCATATGTTCAAGAGAAGTCCATTTGAAACCTATATTGAGTCGACCATCTGTAGTTATCCATTCTCTCCGTGTCGACCTTCCCTGTGTCCAGTCCAATTTGCAACATGCTCTGTTTCACCTTTAAACTCTGTTACTCATTTTGTGTCATTGATGGGGGATACATCAAGGCCCTCCTGTGACGAGTTTTGTTCCGTCGACTTCATCTCATTATCCGGAATCAAGACTTAGAAATTATTTAGTACCTTGGAGCTTGTATGCCTCAATGACAAGTTTCCTCGCTTTCGACAGTAGGTTTACATCATTGACCCCTGATCGAAAGATTCCGTCGGATGTTCTACATCAAATCATTTATTCACACTCGATGGATTGTACTATGGTACCTTGGGAGTCATTGACATCAATGGTGATTTCCCTCGCACTTGTTAACAGTTACATCAATGACCGGTAATCAAGTGGTTTCTACCATGTTCGACTTCAACACATGTAATCACATGGTTAGATTCATACTTTGGGGGACGATATTGAAGACCCTGGACATTATCTTTGTAATCCAGGTTATGATGGAGTATGTATAATTGGTGACACATAGATCCACTGTGTATGTTTCGTGGCTATGTCGTCTTATTTTGAAATCTCTCGCATAGATCCACAGTTTATTCAGGTGGCTATGTTATATTTTGATGGCATGGATCCACAGTGTATGATTGGTGGCCATGACCCATGTCTACAATGTCATCAGTCTGTGATTTGATTATGGGAATGCCTACCTCAGAATTGATATATATGATACTCTGCAGATGCTTGATTTTTCGCAGGTTTCCGATTAGATGTGCTCCTGGTTCTCGACACACACATGCATCTTACAAAGTCTATCGACTGTCACTAGTTCCAATATCAGACCCCGGGGGGCATTCTGTTACCCATGATTTTGGTCATCATGATGATGTATTGATGATGGTGTACTCAGGCTCTTCATTAGAACTTTCTCTTGAGAAAAGTTACATTCATCTCTTTCCAGAAATCATAGTTTTGAAGAAGGTTCACAGGCTGGTAATACATTTGCCTGCGAGAATGTATGATTCTCATAGGCTACCTTAAACCAGGGTGTGAGAAGTTCACACTGTGTCTAACTGCTAGGGTGCGAACTCTTTCTAAAAAAGGGAAAAGGATGAATTCTCGAAGCTTCTAGAAGGGAATCTTCTAGAAGGATGAGATGGCATTCGAATGGTTATCTAAGTATTGGTTTTAATGATATTTTGGGATCATTCCTATCCAAGTAACTAATTCATTCTCTCTTATATATTGAGGGGATTCCCATGGAAGAGGTTAGCAAGAAAAAAAGCAAGAGATTTATTGGAGAATTAGTGAAATACTGTGTGAAGGACTGAAGCTACAATAGCTAGAGAACTCCAGCAAGGTTATCAAAAGTGGTTGATCTTCTTCATGAAAATGAGCAAGTGTGTGTGTTAGAGCCAAGAGCCATTGAAAGGAGGTTTGAAACATCAAGGCTCAGGTTGTAATATTTTCTTTCCATCAATATAATACAATAATATGTCTCTTTCCCATAAAGTTAAGTCTACTTTATTGTATAACTCCTTGATCATATACATCGATTAACTGTTGAATATATTGAGTTGTTTTTACTTCAATTGGTTTGAGTTGTTTTGGTCTTGACGACACAAGAGAATTGGAGTGAAGATGGAAAAACAAAGACCTAAGGAAGCGATCATAAGGTATGTTCATGATTCTTGCCTCCTATTTCATTCAATAGTTCAAATCTAGGGAAAGAGTATTATTCTGTCTTGCTTTGTTCTAGATCCAGGTGGATCTAGGGAGATCAGTTTGTGTCCGCACTTATGGATTTAGCCAATAACATGGGGATTGTGCCCACCACCATGCATCCTTAACACTCATGGAGTCAACATAACTTTGTCTTCTTAAATTCAAATTTCGTAAAAAAAATCACTGATCTCCACATTCATTACAAAATATCATGATAGTCATAAATCAACCAAAAATCACCTTAAAACAATCCGTAATAAGATCTATACCTTTGAGTGATGGGGTTCCTCCAATGTTTCTCCTCTCCATCCTGCAATTTATCACATGACTTAATTATATTTCAGAATAGTAATTAAAGATGTAATAACCTCTACAAATTAATGACTAAAGGAAAATACCTGAATGAGCTTCTCTTCGTTTTGAGAATAAATTATTCTCTAATGAACATGACCAACCACATGAAGGTGGAATCTCTTTTGGACCGTCCCCCCCCCTCTCACATCACTTTCATTTCCCCATACCCATTCTATCTAGAATTTACAACTATAATTAGAAATGACAGTAACATTAAATGTAAGCAAAAAACATTCATTTCCATGTGCTAAAACAAAAAACATGAAAGCAAATAACATTCATGACATGTAGGAAAACAAAATACATTACATTGGACCAGGAATATATTGGATTTATATTAATAATAAAATGAATAATCATTTGTTTTTCTTCTTCTTCTTCTTCTTGGTCTCCAAGAAAGAACAAATTAAGCCATCATCATAATTTAAGTGATCCCCCACAATTATTGTGCCTTCTTGAAGTGTTGCATCATCAGTACTCAACACCTCACATTGTGATGAACTTCTAGTATTTCAGCATGGAGGTTGAGGATGCACATGGGTATCCACTACTACAACAACAAAAAAAAATCAAGTGATATTATTATTCACTGTTCTTAGGGAAATTTAATTAATACAGATTTAATTACAATGTTTTATACCTGGATTAGCCGATGCAGTAGAAACAGTATTTGGTGGCTGCATTGTTGTTTCTGTGCTTGTTGATCTCTGCTCTCAATCGACATCTACACACTCTTCCATATGAAACAATATAAGTATTTAGTACAGAATATACCCTAAAAAATAATACTCATTGAAAAATGGAAAAACATTAAAAATGCACGCATACCACTATGTAATGGTCCTTCAACAACAACGCTTGAATCAATATGGGGGTTGGGATGTGGTTCATCAGGTACATCAGGAGCATTGGTAGAATTGTTACTCTCCTGCGAATGTCGAAAAGATACACATTATTTTACATTTTAAATGAATAAAAAATATATTTTACATTACAAGTAATCAATGAGTAAAATCTAATCGACAATTTTTTAATTTAATTTTATTTACCATGTCCTCCATAGAGACACATGACGATTTCCCCAAGATTCTTCGTCATGCCACCATGCCATCAAAACCCTGCATGAAATGGACCTTTAGATCTTCTTTTGTGGCTTCATGGCTGATCAAATCCACCTGCATTGAGAAATATCAAAATCATTAGTCACTAGCGGCAATGAATTACATATTTTGTGATGATGATTAAAAAAAAGTAAAATGATTAGGCTGTTACAACCCATGCCTTCAATCTCCTGTAACCACCATGGCCTAGTTTATGTTGGTAATGTTTGTCTTGTGTTTCCTTTGTTGCCTTGGAAGTGTCTTGGAGTCTATGCAATATTTTGAAATATGTTATATATTGATTGTTTTCCTTGTAATGTAAACAAAATACCATCATAGTAAAATGAAAACACCTCTTACCTTCCAGGGCCAGGTGGTTTCTTCCCTTGTGCTTTCATTGCTAATTCTCTTGCATCGAGAATAATTTATTTACACTCCCTCTCGGGGACAACCAAAGGGCGTTCACACTTGGGGTCCTGTACTAATTTTTTCCTATACGCCTCTCTAACATGTTTCAAATGCTTGTCGATCCTTTTTAGGACTTCTGGATTATTGAACGAGTCACCAAACTTGCCAACCAGTCTAGAGATAAGAAGGCTTTTCAGTTTGGAATTTTGTCAATTCCATCGTATTTTAATGGTCGGCCAAAAAAGTTCTAATGCATAGTCATGCAAAAGATTGTAGAACACATTGCTTCTTGTAAAACATCGTCATCATTAGTAATTTAAATTTCACTGATATGTGATTGTTTAAAAAATTATATAATAGGAATCTCAATAAAGACATATATTAAATACCTGGTAGCTACACTATTTTTAGAGGAACCATCTCATGGTCGACCAAAAATAATACCGCGGTTGTTCCTGTGCTTTGGATACATGTAGCACCAGGGTAACAATCAATGGAAGAGTGATCAGTTCCATGATGATGTACACCACATGCACGATTTGACGTGTGTTGTGGGGGTGTGGCATCACCCCTAGAAGGTATAGAATCGGTCTCAGGCGACACACTTGGGGTGGAAAATATATACGTGGCCATGCGGGTTTGTTGTTGCAGTCCTATTGCTTCTACTAGGACCTTCCCTTTCCCCTCTCATCGATTTCACAAAATTCTACAATGAGAAATATCTGTTAATTGCATATATCAAATTACAAAATTTAAAACCAAAAATTGATATTGTTAGATGACATGACTTACCCCATAATTTGTTATCTTAACACGTAATTCAACTATCCTTTGGAAATCCTCATCTGTTTCTGACCCAGTAGTGACCAAATCCTGAAAAGGCCTTTCTTAGGGACAATTCTATTGTCTTCAAGGGGTCTGTAAAATCAAATATCTCTTCATCGCTTATATATTCATCGTTTTCAATTGATGTGGTACTAGGAACGAGGCCTTTTCCCCAATCAAGGCCTTTGCCATGCTTAGAGCCTTTGCCACGATCACCACTCTGGCATAATTTCAATGTGCAAGAAATATTGAAAAAAAAATATATGAAATAATGGAATATTGGCAAATATTATCAAATGAAACATTCACACATACAAATTAGTAAATATTTGGAAATGAAACATTGAGAAAAAATTAGCAAATGGAACATTCAGAAATAAAATAAAATTTCGTCACAAATTGAGTAATCCATTTTTAAGTTTAGGTATAATGGGTTTTGTACCGTAGCAAAAGAATACATTCTTGGGTCGACTCAATTCAAATTGTAATCGACCCACAACTCTCCGCATGCCGTTATTGTTTTCACTGCACATACAAATATCCTATTACCTTCACGCTCCTCAAAAATGAAATTGGGTTCCTTTCTTGTTGTCCTAGGCCTTGTACTATTTATAAGACCTGCAATATTCTCCGATGCCTTTGGCCTTCCTTCAATATACATAGTCGCTCCTTTATTTTTATTATTGTCTTTCAATTGTATATAATTTGTAGTGAGTGCATATCTCCGCATACTGGGCATATATTGGACCAACCTCAACCATACTCCATAAGTGTAACATGGTCCAACATACCTTTATTGGCGTAGACCCCATGCCCTCAGGCCAATATCAGCACAGGATCTTTTCTCAACCACCCAAAGAGTTAATTAAAACCTTTGTTTAAGCCACGAAATATTTTGGGCTTCGCGAGTTGGAGGTTCTTGACGCAATGTCACAACTTTTAAAATCGACAAAATGCGAAACGTCAACGAAGGTTGACTCGTCCAACGCGAAGAGCACATGCCACCTATTACCCACAAGTTTCGGCTTTCGTGACTTTGAGCGAACAAACAACATTCGTTCCTCTTCCCTTATGATTCTTCGAACTCTGAAATTTTGCCTTTGGCTAGATCAATGGCCTTTCAATATTTTCGCCGAAGCTTGACCACTCCTTTGACTACCACCGCACGTATCCTCTGACTGATACTTGGGACCCACCTTTCAACGTTTCTCTCTTCATGATTTCGGGAGTTGTGTTGACCATGAAACTCTACCTTTTGAGTCCCGGAACCCTGAAACCCAACCAGTGCCCAATGACTATTGTCCCTCAAACTTTTCAGGAATTTTTCCTTTCACTCTTCGGGATTTCGCGAACTAGGAGTTTGAAACTCTTGATTCCAAAGTCACTACCTCCTCTACTTCTCGAACCCCGTAATGCCGACATGCCGAAATTCCACTCCAAAGACATGCCGCATTTCACAACTTCGAGTTTTTCAATGCAAAGGGCCCTGACTCCTTGTCATCGAAATTTCTGACGTGTCGAACCCCAAAATGCTGAAATGTTGAAATTTGACACCTGATAATCCCTTTCACGATTCGGGAATTTGAGTCACCAAGGATTTTGTTCTACACTCCAAACTTACGGATCCCAAAACCTCGAAATGATCTATCAGCTCAAACTGACCACCATCAATAGTTCACATTGATTCTTGATGTCAGGGTGGTAGATTCATCCAAATCCTAACCAACTTACAGCTCCTCTGGATCCTACGGTCCTCGATATTTCGCGAGTTATCCACGGATAATTCTGACCACCAGATGCACTCCTCGATGACTTCTTCCCAAATGAATCGATGTTATCCCTCCTGAACTTGACTTCTATCAGAATATTTTGATCTCCGTCTCCCTTTGAGCACTTCAAAGGTGTTATCCTTCCTGATATTTCACTTGTAAAATCAAGCTTCTAAAAGGATCCCTGCTCGCACTCCTTGCGTCAAACCTTCAAATAACCTCTGCTTATTTGAGTATTCGACCCTGTGCACTCTTTGCAATAGTGGTCCTTCAACCTTCCCCTTAGTTTATAAGTTCTAAGGCTTCAACCAGCATGCACACACCTTGCACGACTCTATGCCTCACCTGCACTTCTGCTGGTTATGAGAACAATGATATCTCTCCTGAGCTTTCTGAGATAAAACTCAGACCCTCATCAATGCACACCTTGCTGATGTTCACTACACTCCTTGCAGGAATTCTCAGGGAGAGAAACAATTGAAACTCATTCTTCTCCTCTCTTAGACTTCAAACATTCAACATGAAATCACACACATAATACAACATTGAAATAAATGCATAACAGAGAAACAAAGCAACTGTAAACGTACCATTTAACTAATGTAAATAGTAAGCATCATAACACCATGAAATTTTAGTCAAAGTTTCATATATTAACTCAAGTTCTCCTGTACATGTGTTCTTCTCTACAACTCTTTGTTACATCTCTTCATCTTATGAATTCTGAATGATCATCAAAAGTTACAATGATACAAGGGTGAGGGTGTCTATATCCATTTTCCCTCCTATACTTCTAAACTGTCTAATCTATTAAATTAAATCTACCTACTTTCATTCATTACAATTAAATGCCTCTACATTCTATAGATGAGAGAAATGCTCAAGATCTGTTTTCAATATCTAGATATAAATGTAAGTACACTTCCCTTAGATATTACATTAATGTCCATTCATTACTCTCAAAACACTTCAAAATGTTTTCTGGTGCTTTTCCAGCTATCTCCCACTTTTACGTTGCTTGGCTAGCTACTTACGATTCTCCTACATCATACTCCCTCGCTTGAAAATTTTCATGAACTCCTGTTCATGAGCTCTTGCACGGTCTGTCCATGCATATGAATTGCCACTTCTTCCTCCCAAATAGCACATTCAACTGGATGTCCCTTCCATTTGACCAAGTATTCAAAATACTCTTTTCTCCTGGTCTTTTTGCTAACCCTTTTGTCAATTATTCTTTCCATCTGTGGCTCTACAGCCACATGCATTTGTTTTGTCCATTGAATTTATTTTTGTTCCTCCTTTGTTCCTCCTTCTTCAGCTCTGTAACAATACAAATCTGCAACATTGAATATCAGTGAGATTCCAACCCCATCGGGTAATTCAATCTCATATGTGTTTGCCCCAAATTTCCTAATGACCTTGCACGGTCCAATCTTTTTCATCTTCTTCTTATTATACGTTCCCCTTGGGAACCTCTCCTTCCTCAGATGCACAAGAATTAGATCACCAACTTCAATTTGAAGTTCTTGCCTATGTTGATCTTCTCTCCGCTTGTATTCTTGACTTGAACTCTGCAATCACTCCTTAAATCGGTTGTGTAGCTCCTTCATTCCTTCTACAAAGTCCTATGCACTAGCACTCCTGAATTCATTTTTTTCTGAATCATTCAATTCAGAAACTCCCCTTGGCTGCATTCCATATACAATATGGAATGGACTCTAACCTATGCTTCTATTGAGTAAATCATTGTAAGCGAATTCTGCCTGTGGCAGAATGTGATCCCATTGACTGTGGTGTTCAGTCACTAAGCTTCTTAACAAATATCCCAAGCTCCTGTTCACGACTTTTGTCTGTCCATCCATATGAGGATGATATGCTGAGCTAAAAGACAAACTTGTCCCCAACTTCTTCCATAGGGTCCTCCATAAATTCCCTACGAACTTGGTATCTCGATCACAAACGATACTCTTTGGCAAGCCGTGAAGTTTGACGACTTCCTTGAAAAAAAAGTTCGCAATATGAGTTGTGTCACTGGTTTTCTGGCATGGTATGAAATGTGCCATTTTTTATCACCCTATAAGTTATAGGATCAACTGGTGACTGGGATATTATTTGTCTCTAGTGTTTTTGTTGACAAATGATTTTTCATTCTGCAAATAATTTGAAAAAGAAAGAAAAAGAAAAAAGAAAAGAAAAAAGAAAAAAAGGAAAAAGAAAAAGAAAAAGAAAAAGAAAAGAAAAGGAAAGAAAAAGAGGGCATAAAATATTTTTAATAAAAGCCCCATGCAATAATAGTAACTTGGTCCATACCTTTCAAGCATGGCCAAGTTCTTTTTAAATTTGATGTTGATAGGGTAGTGAATGAATTTGGCTAAACAGTTTAATCTTAGCCAAAGTGTCTAGGTTAAATCAGTGAATAAATCTGGCCAGACAGTCTAATCTTGGTCAGATAGCCCCAGGGTAGAGTAATTTCTTAACCCAATAGTGTAATCTGGGTTAATTATCATAGGAAGATAGGTTAGAGTATAGGCTAGTTGCTTTATTGTTTCATTTTAATAAAACCATCTTGATGTAAATGTTGCACCATGTTTCATATGCTTAGAAGATCGTTTGGTCGAGCCCCATGGTGGTGTTTGTTAGCACTCTGTAAATTTCTAGGAGGTTGACAAAGAAGGAAACCACAAAGGTAACTTTATCCAACCGCTTTTAAAGCTGGGATCTAGCCCTTCCATCTTCACAGAGGGATCTCTCTATATGATTTAGCTTTTTTTTTAATTTAGATATTAGGCTAGGTAAAGGAACAAATATGTTTTGTTGTAAAAGGGTTTATAAATTTGGTTGAGACAGTCGACACATCCATTGGGCTATGGGGTCTGTATTTAATTAAAGATGAGAAACAACCAAAAATGCCAAAGAAGACTTTCACAGGGAGAGATAATAAACTCACTGGATCTTTTAATAATTTAAATGATGGACAGAAGACAAGACAAGAAAAATAAATTCAACTAACAAGAAGTTAAGAATTTCTTAATCGAAGATATCAGAAGATAAACATAAAAATGTTTTAGAATCGGAAACAGGGTATCAAAGATAAATTCTGCAACATTACATTATTCTTAAAGATTAGTTCTAGAAAAAAAAATGACAACAGAGAAAGGAAAACATTTAACTTAGAAGATCAACATCACCAGTGAACATACGCAAGAATCCTGTAAAAGTACCTCCTCTTTATTAATGGAAGATCTCTTCAAAAATAGTACAATTTGATAGCGATAGGGCGTGCGAATCAACAAAAAACTCAATACTTCGAGAGTTGAAGTATTTATAATTCAAATTACAAACAATCCCGTCATAACTGATCAGGACGTGCTCATTCTATTTTTAGTTTTAACTGCTTTAACTAAACCAAAAATGTTTGATGACTCAGTACAACTGCATGCGGAATTTCTGGGGTAGGCCCTTGGCGAGGTTCCCTCGCAACCTCTTCTGACTGGACAGGTGACTGGATAGTGAAAGCTCAACTGCTAATCTAATAGATCACACAGTTCTTCCCATCAGAGATGACTTGGCACTGTGACTTTAAGTAATCTCCGATATACTTCATCCATGTCTGTATATTTAGAAAATGTAGGCTTAATGAGGAAAATATGCCTAATCTCGTGTTGGATACCAATATCCAACTGTAGGGCATCCATGAATGCTTTGCCTGTGATGCTCCCTTGTATCCCTGCAAACTTAGAACTTTCTTTAGACACTTCAGCTAATCTCTTCTTGTAATCAGGGAGTGTCATTAGTTTGTCATTAATGACCTTCAGACCAGGTAGGCCTTTCTTTTGGAGAGCATCAATCTTGTTGAAGAATTTCTGTACTCCCTGATGCATGAATTGAACCTTTTCCTTGAGCTGAAGCATTAGACTTCTCTTGGTTAAAACCCTTTTTACCTCAAGTATAGTCTCTGTCCTGTCCTCGATTTTTAATTCTTCCAGTTCCTCTCTGGTCTTGGAATTCAGGAACCTGATGATCTCATTTGCTTATGCTGGCATGTCTCCCAGCTCCACTCTGATTTTCTCAACAGCCTCTTTGCTCCTCTGGAGCAACTCATTTTGTTCAAACATGATTTGAATCATTGGCCAGATTTCATTGATGGACTTGGAGATGTCTGTCCATACAATCTCTTTGACTTCAGCCAATGTCTTCCCTGCCATCGTTTGCTTTTGGAGCTGCTACAACTCCTTCCCGAGATGCTCTGTTACCTGCTTTTCTTTGGATAGGCTTGTCTGAAAGGAAGTTTTGAGCTCTTGGAGGTTCTCCACTTCTTTCTTAAGCCTGCTGATTTCTGTCTCTTGCAGGTTCATTTTCTCCATGGACTTGGCAAGGTCTATTTCTCCTTCTAGTAGTGACATTGGTGTTGCAGAGGGGATTGTTTTCACTGTTACTGTGCTTGCTCCTGAGATAGGAATAGCACTCAATGGAATGACTTCCATTGGTTTCGTCTGTTCTTTCTCTTTCAATAATTTTTCCAGCTCAACTTCCATTTCCTTGAGCTAAGCATTCTGCTCCATGAGCAACTTTAGCATCTCATCCTTCTCACCTTCCTTCTCTGCTATTTCCTTCACCTGAGAGTCCTCTGTGGGCAGGAGCTTCAACTGTTTTCTTAAAGATGCGATGTCATCATTTTTCTTTTTTATCATCTCTTCGGCAGCTTTCACATTTGAAGGGTCATAGCCGATCTTTAAAACCATCTCCTCCAAGGTCTTAATTCTGTTGTCTTTCGCAAAAGATGATATCTTTTCCAACTTAAGATGCGTCTGAGCGTTGTTCAATGACACCTGGAGTTTTGCTATGGAAGTTGAAGCATGTGCCAATGTGTGAAAAACCATCTCTCCTGTCTGTTTATGCAGATCCATCTGATCTGCTGGGTGCACGTCTTTCGCTTCGAATTCGAAAGTGGCCCTCTTGTAATATGAAATAACCTTGGGATCCGGTACCTATGCTTGGGGGTATGCCATGTGCATTCTAGCTTTATCTATGTCGAAAGCTGACAACAGCCTGTGTTGTGCCGTGGATGATTGTTTCCGGAACTGGGCGTAAGTCCTGCTAGTGAGGGTCTGGTTCCTTTTCTTGATCAATTCGTACTTTTTGAAAATGCCCAACTTGGGCACAATCTTGCTTGACTGAGTATCCAGGGGAGAATCTGTGGATTTCTTTGGTATTTCTGTGGTAATTGCCTTATGCTGGCTCGAGCCAAAAGGTAGGGTGACCGGCTTGATCCCTATTGTAGCTATTGTGGTGGGTGGGACTTCTTGTTCTACTGTCGTGCCAGGCGTTGAAACTATCTTTGGCCTCTTGGTGTGCATATGGAACTCTTCTGATGACACCTCTGTTACATGAGGAGATGACTCCTGTCGGGGCCTCTTCTCCTTGGGGACCTGAGGTGTGGTAGTGGGTGGCACACTCGTCGAGGGCACCTGTTGTTCCACTTCAACTCGCTGTTCCACATCCATCAAAGTGTCAGGCACCCATACTGTTTGATTTGCAAATTTCTCGATCTCTGGCTTTGACTCATGAGCATACGGGACATTCTTATTTTTTACCCTCATTTCTGAAATGATCCTGCATGGATCATAGTGCCAGGTGAAACTCGTAAATAATTTCATCTCCTCCAACATTCTATCCGCTTCTTCCCCCGCGCCTCGACTATTGCAGATGAAAGAACCAATTTGGCCCTTGATTCTCAATTGCTGCTTCTTCTTCAGGGAAATAAAGTGAATGTCATCTGAATTCATTATCTGCCTAATATATTCTAATGCAAAAACCCTTACCGGTACATATTTTGGCAGTTTGTAAGGTGCCAATTCGCACCCGAAAACTCTGATCTCGGTGTAGTTCTGGTACATGTACCAGTCTCCTGTCTTTGCATTGTCCGAGAGATGCAGAATTCTCTGCACTTCATCATTTATCTGTGGCTCAGGCCTGCCACTCAACATGCTAACCACCGGGTGGTAAAACTCATCAATGAAATATTTGAAGTCGTATTCAGCAGAGTTACGCTTCGGAAGTGAAGTCCATGCTGTGACTGGCTGGGGCCTTCCGTCTGCGTCCATCTTCTGCATGGAGAAACTGAATTTGTCGGCCTGAAAGTAAATGAACATGTACGCCAATATGGAAGAATATCTGAACATGCCCTCTGTGCTGAAGTTCACGAATTGTTCATGAATATTATCGACCAAGAAGGTGTTGTAGTTGAACTGCATTGTGGGCTTCTCATCGTTTGAGAAAATGGACAAAAAACCCAGGATGGGCTCATCTACCCATTGGTCGGAATAGTAACCAAGCAAGGCACACAGGGAAGAAATGATTTGGTTTCCTTTGGTGGAGAACATGGATGAAGGGTAAGGGGGGTTTGTGGAAGGGAGAGGAGCAGAAGTGGGGAGGAAAAGATCGAATATCTGAGCTCTCTGAGGAAAGGTCATTTTCTGATATAGCTCAGTGAGGATTTCTAAATTGAAAGGGGACGCAGATTCAACATGGGGAATTTGCATCATCTGGTCAATATCTTCGGGAGTGATGAAGAAGAGGATGTCTCCAGATGAGGAGACGATGGCCCTCTGGTCTGGGATATAGTGGGCTTGGAATTTCAACGTGAATTCAGGGAAGTGGTGGATCTGGGGAAACATGTACAGGGGAAAATTGGACTCCCAGAGTCCAATTTCGTCGCTCTGGTCTAAGAACACATCCTGGAGCCATGACTGGAGGTCTGCAAAATTGACGTCGCAAATGGTATCTGCGATCGATCTATCTTTATCAACCAACAAGATTTTGTCCAAGTCGACAGGAGGAGGAAGAAAAGGATTCTCTTCTCCTTCCACAGGTCTTGGCTTTGGCGCCATCTCTGCAACAGTACCTGCAATAAACAATATGTTAGTGGGGTGACAGACTGTGGATGAAGGTGGCAGCAAAACGATGGAGGAATAAGATGTGAGTGTTCTGGTGCGATGGAAGAATAGTGAATGAACAAGGGAGAATGGTAATTTTATTTAAACCTGGGTCGGTTGGACGCGGGAAAATGGTCAGCATGACAACGGGTATGTTATCCAGTTATTAATGGACAACGGGCCACTTGGGGGTGACGTGGCAGGTGACGGTGGCCAAAGAATATGGACAGGTGACGTGGAGGCTGGTGATTGGAGGTGAAAGTAGCCAAAAGGGGTTGTTCATGAGTGAGGGACTTAGGTACTGACAACTGGGACTGACAACATTTATGGGATGTGACACGACCCCAGGAGCAAGTGGAACAAGTGGGCTCAGTGGAGGATGACGTCCATCTGTGACGGGCTGTCAGATAGCATGTGGGGGATAGGACTTCTGGACCAATAGGACAATTCCACATGTAACAAGGGGCCCGCCGAACAGAATATTCATTCCGGACCCCCCCCTTTGGTTAAAGGCAGAACACTAGGGGGGGTCCAAAATCTATTGTGAGCCATAGATCTGCGCTCTTGCTTCCTGGCCGCAGATCTTAGCGCGCTCCTTAATACTCATTCTGGACCC
>ML787717.1:471263-503461 GCA_009831015.1 Picea engelmannii
TCCATTGTGGGACATTAATCCGAGCGCTCTATTCTGGGCCGTCTAGATGTGCATCCACGTTATTATCGATTCCGGACTCCCCCCGGTTAAAAGCAGAATGGTCGGGGGGGTCCGGAATGCGCTGTGAGCCGTAGATCTCAGCGCCGTGATCAGGACCATTGATAAGTGAAAGAAACATAGGTCAGGAGAGAAATACGCATGCACTTGGGGAAAACTTAGGATAAAATCCATTTCATGGGTTTTTCATTCAATTTTACAAAGGAACACCACCATGGGACTTTGAACGACTATTTTTTAAGCATTTGGAACATGGTGTAATCTTGATTTCATGCTGGTTTTAATGAACTTTGAACAATAAAGAAACTGACCTACATGCTAACCTATCTTTATAGGACAATTAACCCAGATTAAACTATTGGGTTAAGGAATTACTCTACCTAAGGGCTATCTGACCAGGATTAGACAGTCTGGTAAGATTTATTCACTAATCTAACCTAAGGGCTATCTGACCAGGATTAGACAGTCTGGTCAGATTTATTCACTAACCTAGCAACATTAAATTTAAAAAAGAACTTGGCCATGCTTGAAAGGTATGGTCAAGTTACTATTATTGCATGGGGCTTTTTCTTTTCAATTCTTTTATGCCCTTTTTTACTTTTCTTTTCTTTCTTTTTCTTTTTCCTTTTTCTTTTTCTTATTCTTTTTGCAAATTATTTGAAGAATGAAATACCATTTGTCAACAAAATCACTAGATACAGATCATATCCAAGTCATCATTTGATTCCCATAATTTATGGGGTGATAACAGTGTCTACTTGAAACGTTTGGGGAAAAACCCATAAATGTGTTTATCCTATGTTTTTCCCCGACGCATGTGTTTCTCACTCCCCACTTATGCTCCTTGCACATATCAATGGTTCTGATCATGGTGCCTAGATATACAGTGTACATATAATTCCGGACCCCCCCGACCGTTCTTCTTTTAACCGGGGGGGGGTCTAGAATCGATGATAAGACTTGCGCGCATCTGGACGGCACAGGATCGAGCACTCAAATCTATGGTCAGCATCGGATTTCCCCCCCCCTTATCCATTCTTCCTTTAATGGAGGGGGGGGGGGGTTCAGAATGAGTGATAAAAAGAGTGCAAAGATCTGCGGCTCAGAAACAGGCACGCAGATCAATGGACCAAAATGGATTTTGGACACCCTCGAATGATCTTCTTTTAACCGAGGGGGGGGGGCTCTGGAATGGTTTTATTCCTCTGGTGGGTCCCTTGTTATACATGGAATCGATCTATTGCTCTGAGTCCCATCACCATCTGCTATCTGACAGACCTCCATCACCTCTGGACGTCACCTTCCACCTTTTCCGAACTGGTCATGTCCCATAACTACTGTCAGTCCTTCCCCCCTATTCACTCATGGAAAGCCCCTTATTATGAGTTTTACCTCCAATCGATAGCCTCCACATCACCCATCCATATCCCTCAGCCATCGTCACCCGCCATCTCACCCTCAAAATGATCCATTGGACATTTATTATTGGATAACCTATCCGTTATCCAACTGACCTGTCTCCTGCCCCCAACCGACCCCCGTTTGCTTAAAACTACCGTTATTCCCCTTACTTTCTTTATTCACCCATTTCACCAGAGAAATTCACCACTTACACCTCCGTTACAGTCATTTGCCCTCATCCACAGTCAGTCGCCCCCACTAACGTTGTGTTTTATTGCAGGTACTATTGCAGAAATGGCGCCAAAATCCAAACAAGCAGAATGAGAGGAGAATCCGTTTCTCCCGCCTCCTATCGACCTGGACAGGATCCCACTAGTCGACAAAGACTGGTTAATCACAGATACCAAATGTGATTTTAATTTATCATACCTCCAGTCATGGATCAAGGACATTTTCCTGGACCAGAGTGATGAAATTGGACTCTGGGAGTCCAATTTACCCCTCTACCTCTTCCCTCAGATCCACCATTTTCCCGAGTTTGCTCTCAAGTGTCAAGCCCATTATATCCCCAAGAAAAGAGCCATCGTCTCCTCTTACGGAGAGATCCAGTTCCTCATCATGCCCGAATCCATAGACCAGATACTGCAAATCCCCCGAGCCGACTCTGCGTCTCCCTTCAACATGGAAATTCTAACAGAATTATACCAGAAGATGATCTTCCCCCAAAGAGCTCAAATATTCGAGCTTTTCCTCCCCCCATCCACTCAATTCCCCTCCACAAATACTCCTTATCCATATTCCATGTTCTCCACTAAGGGAAACTAGGCCATATCATCCCTTTGTGCTTTGTTAGGATACTTTTCTGATCAGTGGGTAGATGAACCCATTCTGGGTTTTCTATCCATTTTCTCTACCGACGAAAATCCCACCACCCAGTTTGATTTCAGCACATTCTTGGCAGACAATATTCACAAACAGTTCATGAATTTCGGCACGGAAGGCATGTTCAGATACTCATTGGTACTAGCATACTTGTTCGTCTTCATCCAGGCGGATAAATTTGGATTTTCCATGCAGAAGATGGATGGAGATGGTAAACCTCAAGTAGTCACAGCGTGGACCTCCTTGCTAAAGCACAACTCCACTGATTTCAATTTCAAGGAGTTCATTGACCAATTCTACCACCCTGTGGTAAGTATGCTAGGCAGCAGGCCTGAGCCTCAGATAAACGATGAAGTTCAGAGGATCCTGCACCTCTCGGATAACACAAAGACGGGTGATTGGTATTTATACTAGGATCACACCGAGATCAGAGTATATAGGTGCGATTTGGAACCGTATAATTTTCCCAAGTATCTGCCTGTCAGGATTTTTGCTTTGGAATATATAAGGCATATTATAAATTCTGATGATATTCACTTTGTATCATTGAAGAAAAAGCAGCAGCTTAGAATCAAGGGACATATTGGCTCCTTCATCTGCAACAATCGAGGAGCTGGGGAAGAAGCAGACAGGATGTTGAGGGAGATGAAGTTCTCCATGATTTTCCCATGGAATTATGATCCATGTGGGATTATTTCAGATATGAGGGTGAAGAACAAAAAAATCCCTTATGTTCATGTGTCTAGGCCTGAAATTGCGAAGTTTGTGAATCAAACAGCCTGGGAGCCTGACACATTGATTGAACTAGAACAAAAATATCCCCCAGTCATTGTATCTCAAACAACAACACCACAGGTCCCGAAGGAAAAAAGGTCTCGACAAGATTTATCTCCGCCTTTCACGGAGGTATCGTCCGAAGAGTTCCAGCAACATACTAAGAGGCCTAAGACTTCATCAGTCCCTGGCCCGAACGGGGAAAAAGAAGCCCCGTCTACCACAGTGACCAAGTCTGTTATTCCACCCTTTGGTTCGAGCCTCCATAAGGTCATTACCCCAGCATTGTCGAAGAAATCCACAGACTCCCCATTGGACACTCATCCAGGAAAGGTAGGACCCAAGCTGAGTATTTTCGAGAAGTATGAGCTGATCAAGAAAAGGAACCAAACCCTTACCAGCAGTACTTGCGCTCAGTTTTGGAAGAAGACATCGACTGCGCAGCATAGGCCATTGTCTACATTTGACACAGAAAAGGGTAGAATGCATATGGCATTCCTTCAGGCACATGTACCAGATCCCAAGGTGATCACAGACTACAAGAGGGCCACCTTCAAATTCCAGAAGAAGGATGTGCACCCAGTCGATCAGATGGATCTACACAAACAGACAGGGGAAATGGTGTTCTATACGTTGGCGTATGCTTCCACTTTTGTGTCCAAATTTCAGGTGTCACTGAACAATGTTCAAACACAATTGAAGTTGGAGAAGATATCGTCCTTTGCAAAGGACAATAGGATGAAAACTTTGGAGGAGTTGGTCCTCAAGATTGGTTACGATCCTTACAACGTGAAAGAAACAGAGGAAATGATAAAGAAGAAGAATGATGATATAGCATCCTTGAGAAAACAACTGAAGCTCTCGCCCATAGAGGATTCGCAGGCGAAGGACATAGCAGAGAAAGAAGGCGAGAAGTATGAAATGCTCAAGTTGCTCATGGAGCAGAATGCACAGCTCAAAGAAATGGAAGCTGAGATGGAGAAACTATTAAAAGAGAAAGAGAAAATGAAACCAATGGAAGTCATTCCATTGAGTGTTATTCCAATTTCAGGAGTGAGAACAACATCAATGACAAAAATCCCATCCGCAACTCCATTGACCTCCCAGGAGAAGACAACTGACCTGGCTAAGTCCATCGAAAAGATGAACCTGTAGGAAACAAAGACCAGCAAGTTGAAAAAGGAGATTGAGAACCTTCAGGAACTCAAATCTTCCTTTCAGACCAGTCTCTCCAAGGAAAAGCAGGTAACAAAGTAGCTCAAGCAGGAACTACAACAGCTCCGGAAGAAAACAGTGGTAGGAAAGACTTTAGCTGAGGTGAAAGAGAGTGTATGGACAGACATCACTAAGTCCATGAACGAGATATGGCCCATGATCCAGATCATGTTTGAGTAGAATGAATTGGTCTAGAGGAGCAAACAGGCCATTGAGAAGATCAGAGTAGAATTGGGAGACATGCCAACATAGCCAAATGATATCATCAAGTTCCTCAATTCTAAAACCAGGGAAGAGCTGGAAGAGCTGAAGATTGAAGACAGAACAGAGACCATCCTTGAGGTCAAAAGGGTTCTGACCAAGAGAGGATTAATTCTTTAGCTGGAAGAAAAGGCTCAAGCCATGGACCTAGGGGTACAAAGATTCATCAGTAAGATTGAGGCTCTTCAGAAGAAAGGTCTACCTCGTCTGAAGGTAATCAATGATAAATTGATGACACTCCCAGATTACAAGAAGAGATTGGCTGATGTGTCCAAGGACAGTTCAAAGTTTGTAGGGATTCAAGGGAGCATCACCGACAAGGAATTTCTAGATGCCCTTCAGTGGGACATCAGTATCCAACATGAGATTCGATACATCTTCCTCACAAAGCCTACATTCGCCAAGTACACAGAGATGGACGAAGTGTATCAAAGGATTCTCAAAGTCAACGTGCCCAATCATCTTAGATGGGAGGAACTCTGTGATCTGATCGATTAGCAGATGAGATGTCCAGGTCCAGTCAACTTTCCAGTCAGATGAAGTCGTGCAAAGGCTTCATCAACGGCCCACCCAGAAATCAGCGTGCAGTTAAACCACATCATCAAGCAGTTCCTGGATTTAGGAAATTTGTTAAGTTAGTTAGGCTAAAAATAGATTTAGCACGTCCTGGTCATTAATGACATGATCGTTTTGTAATTTGAGTTATAAATACTTCACCTTTCGAAGTATTGAGGGTTGTTGATCTTCACACCCTGACGCTATCAGACTATAATATTTTTGAAGAGATATTCCATTAATAAAAGGAGGAACTTTTTACAGGATTCTTGCGTGTATTCACTGGTGATATTTTCTCTCTAAGTTGAATGTTATTCTCTCTTTGTTATCATATTGTTTTCTGAAACTAATATTTAAGAGTAACGAAGGTTGTAGGATTTATCTCATATACCCTGTGTCTGACTCGAAAGATTTTAGTGTTTTATCTTCTGGTGTTTTCAATAAAGAAATTCTTAACTGCTTCTTTGTTGAAATTATCTTTCTCATATTTTATGTTGTTCATCATTTAAGCTACTAAAAGATCCAGTGTTTATATTATCTCACCCTGTGGAAGTTTCCCTTTGTGTTTCTGGGTTGTATTTCATATTTTATTAAAACACAGACCCCATATCCCAATGGATGTGTAGATTGTCTCAACCAAATTCAAAAAAACACTTTGACAACAAAACCGACCTATTTCTTTACCTAGCCTAATATTTAAAATTGGAAACATAACTAAATCATATAGAGAGATCCCTCTCTGAAGTTGGCAGGGCTAGATCCCAGCTTCAAAAGTGGTTGGATAAAGTTACCTTAGTAGATTTCTTCTGGTGTCAACCTCTAGGAAATTTACCAAGTGCTAACATAGTGGTGACCATACTGGGGAAAGAACTAAAAATTTATAATTTCATGTTTTCTTTTCCCTAAAAAGAAAGTTTGTTCCTGAAATATTGTAAATTTGAGAAGAAAGTAATGTTTAGAGGTTGATTAAAATTTGTACGTATTATTTTCGGACTCATAAAACTAAAAATTAGATATATAAAAAATCAAAAAGAAATCTGGCTCCTAAGAAAGTTTATACTCGATCTCATCCAGACCCAGAACCTGCGATAGTGACAGATAACCCAGAACAATTACTCAGGAAAAAGACCATAGCCGAAAGCTCAGTGAGTCTTACTGCCTTGCATAAGTCCTTTTCCTTTTTAGGGGAACCTGTTACCTTTCAAAACCCTGACTTTGACACCATTTCCCAACAAATCCTGGTTAGAATATGATCCGATAGTTATGTGACTGGAATCATTTTTGACCCAACCATTTTGCAACCCCGAAACCCTGAAGTTCTGCCCCCCACTGCTAAACTGCAAATCACTCCCTCAGTGCTATCCGGTCCCTCCTCGTCTTCATCTTCATTCACTACCTCACCAATCAACCAGTCTGTTATCCCACCTCCCCCACACATCATGGCAACTCGATATGCTCCCTTGGTGTTGGCTGTGCCTGTTCATGCCATGCCCCAAGACTATCAAAAGAGACTTCCACAGTTCGATGCAATAAGACCTTTGAGTGCACATCAACACCTAGATAAAATGAATGATTACTATGATATGCATGAAGTTGATGAGGTTGACATTCAAATGAGATTGTTTGCTCAAAGTTTGACAGGTGACGTAAAAAAATGGTACAAAGGGTTGCGTGCCACCTCAGTCCTTGACCTTACCGCATTCCAAAGGAGTTTTCTAGACAGATGGGAGGTAAAGAAAAACCCTCTGCAAATTTTGTCAGAATACGAAAATATCAGAAGAAATCAAGGTGAGACAGTGCAAGATTACTTCACTCGTTTCAATAACTTGTACAATGCAATCCCAACTGAAATCAAACCTCCGCAGGGTTTGGCATTGATAAAATTCCCTAATGGTTTTGACACTGATATGTCATACCAACTAAGGGAAATAAATTCTACCACCCTGGAGGACATGCAAAAAAGTGCTATAAGTGTGGAGGCCAATTTGTTGGCAAAAAGGGCACGTCAGAGGTCAGAGAGGAGAGTCACAATTAAAGAATAACCTTCCACGTCGACCTCAGATTCCAAATTGGATTCTTTGCCCAGAGCAGTGGAAAGACTGATGGAAAGACTTACTGTGTTAGACAGAAATCCTCCCAGGGAAAATCCACCATCCCCTCAGGTTCGGAACCCTAACTTTAGGAGAAACCCTCGTCAAATTAGACAGAGAGATCCTAGGGATCAAAGAGAGAAGAGGGGTCCAGATCAGTAGATCAAACCTCCCCTGCAAGAAAATTATGTTGATGAAGGGGAGGAAGTAATCGAAGAAATGGAGGATACTCACATAAATCTCATGGGCATTCATGATAACGAAGCTATTTTCCTTACCCAAGAAGAGCAAGAAATTTTTCTTCTCAATCAAACAAAAGTAAGTGAAGAAGTCGAAGATGCAGAACAACAGGCATTCGAAAATGCCATTTTGTAGGTACACCGGCAGTATAATTTGTGGAGTAAAAAGACAGAAGGGAGTTCCCCCAAAAAGACGATTGAAATGAAGAAGGTAGTCAAAACCAAGAAGGCCTCTGAGCCATCTGCCGAGAAGATTCCCGAGAAGAGTACTATCGAAGTTCCTGTGAAAAAAAGCCTTACTATTCTGAAAAGATCATCATAGCCCGAGGTTTCACCTACTACTCCACCCAGTACTTCCGGCCAGAAGAGTGTGGTGGACAAACTAGAATTGATGAGCCAAAGCAAAGCTCCTACACCTTTCATCCTTGAGGGGTAATTGGCCAAAGTAAAAATTCCCATCCCACTTTCTGAGTTGATGAACAAAGACGTTTATCATTCACAGGTGATTAAAGAACTGACCATTGAACCTGACATAGGCATGAAGGCCTTAACCATTGGATCAACAAACCATTCAGACACTGTGAACCTCACTGATGATCAACCCAAACTGTTTTTTGGACCTGAATTAGATGGTCGAGATGATACTGGTGAGGTCACTCCTTTTTACATCAATCTAAACATACACGACCTGATCTTGCATAATGCTATGCTGGATTCGGGTGCCTCACACAATCTGATGCCTAAAGCAGTAATGGAGAAACTGGGACTGGAGGTCACCAGACCTTATAAGGATTTACACTCATTTGACTCCAATAAAGTTAGATGTATTGGTTTGATCAAGGACCTTTGCATCACCTTGGTTCAGATTCCTGCGAAGAGCATGGTAATGGACGTGGTAGTTGCAGACATCCCTTCGAAGTATGAAATGTTTCTATACTGGTCTTGGGGGGCTAAGTTGAGAGGAACCCTGCAGCTAGATATTTCTTATGCCACTATCCCAGTTTTCGGACAACAAAGAAGGCTATACAGAGAAATGTTGATGAAGTACATGGTCAGTAGCCAGGAAAAACTACACAACTATCCCCTTTACTCTGCGCATTATGACTTGGATTCTTTTATCTTGTACAATGATGGTGACATGGGAGAACAAGATACTCAGCTGGCAGAAGATACTTCTAGTCAAGATGAAGGCCAAGAAACCATTGAGGTAGCAAGAATGAAAAATGTGATAACTGAGGAATTACTGGTAGATTTATGGAGCATGGATTTTGATGGAGAAGTGAGAAAAGAAGGAGCTGGAGCAGGAGTTTGGCTGCATAATCACAGAAACAGGTATTCAGAAAACCATTCTTACAAATTAAATTTCCAATGCACTAACAATAGTTCTGAGTATGAAGCCTTGATGCTCGGTCTACAGCTTTTGAAAAGAGTTAGTGCTAAACAAATTATGGTAAGAGGTGACTCTGAGTTGATAATCAAGCAAATCAAAGGTGAGTACGCTGCTAAACACCCATGTCTTAGAGCTTATAGGAATGTTTTTCTCGATGCCCTTATATGTTTCACTGAAGTTGACTTGCAGGTAATGCCGAGGGGACAAAACATTCTTGCTGATGGATTGGCTACGTCAGTAGCCACATGTAAGATTCCTTTTCGCTCAACTCACCCATACATTATGGAGGTGAAATGTAGACCAACCGTTCCCGATAATATCAGGTACTAGCAAGTGTTTGGTAATGATGATCAAATCGAAGACTTTCTGCAGTGTAAAAACGATTTTGAATGTACAAATATAGATTTAGAGAACGAAGATGAGAATGTAAATAGATCATATTTTGAGATTGATAGTGTAAATAGCGTAGATTCAGGAGAATTAGGCGATGACGAAATGGATGCCGATGTTTTACATCTAAAAAACAACGTTTTGCCTAGGGGTCTAGTTCCTTTAGAGGACTTGCTTGATTTTAATGACGTAGCCAAAAAACCCAAAATTGAAGCACATGGACAAGAGGTAGAAGACTGTAATATAGGGACTGAAGAGAAACCCAGGATAGTCAAACTATCCAAATCATTACCCCCAGAGAAAAAACTCAAATACATTGAGCTTTTCAAAGAATATTCGGATGTCTTTGCCTAGGGCTATGAGGATTTGAAAGCTTATGATACCAGCATCATACAACATAGGATTCCAATAAAGGAAGACCAAAAACCGTTTAGATAGAAACTTAGGAGTATAAATCCCAAGTTGCTCCCTTTGATAGAAAAGGAAATCAAAAAAATGTACGATGCCAAAATCATAGTCCTGTTGCGTTTTTCCAAATGGGTCTCTAATTTGGTCCCTACATGTAAGAAATCTGGGGAAATCAGACTCTGCATAGATTTCCGAAATCTGAATAAGGTCTCCCTGAAGGATAATTACCCCTTGCCAAAAATGGACCACATCCTTCAAAGGGTAGTTGGCTCCAGTCAAATATCTTTGATGGACGGTTTCTTGGGTTATAATGAGGTCCTTGTCCACCCATATGACCAAGACAAAACTTCTTTCACCACACCATGGGGCACTTTCATGTATGTGAAAATGCCTTTTGGTCTGATGAACACAGGAGCCACATTCCAGAGAGCGATGGATATCGCCTTTGTGGAAGAATCGGGTAAGTTTATTGTCGTCTATTTGGATGACGTGACTATGTTTTCCCGATCTGATGACGAGAACCTGCGACACCTCAGATGAGTCTTCGAGAAATGTAGAAGGTTTGGGATCTCTTTAAACCCTAAGAAAAGCCTTCTCAGGCTAGAGGAAGGCAAACTGCTAGGACACATCATCTCCAAGGATGGAATCAAAATAGGCCCCAGCAGAATCAAGGCCATACAAAAATTAGAACACCCCAGAAACCTTAAAGAATTACAATATTTTATCGGGAGAATAAACTTTCTACGAAGATTCATTCCCAATCTGGCAAAGCTCCTCAGAAACATTACAAATATTATAAAAAAGGATGTGAAAATAAAATGGGACTATGAGTCCAGACAACCTTTCGAACAAGTCAAACAAGCACTCACAGAGGCCCCTATCTTAATCAGTCCTGATTTTACCAAAGATTTCTATCTTTTCTCTTTCGCTTCCGAACATACCATAGTAGCGGTATTACTACAAAAGAACAGTGAAGGGTGTGAACAACCCATAGCTTTCTTTAGTAAAGCATTAAGAGATGCTTCTTTGAATTACAAGATAATGGAGAAACAAGCTTTTGCCTTGGTGAAATCTATAAAAGCTTTTAGGGTCTACATTCTCCATTCCCACACCATAGCTTATGTTCCAAATGCGGTAGTAAAAGACATTTTGACACAGGACAATCCGGATGGAAGAAGGGGAAAATAGATTGCTGTCATTTTAGAATACGATATAGAGATTAAGCCTACAAAACTAATCAAGGGTCAAGGCCTAGCAAAATTAATGGTTGAATCAAATTTCCATGCTCTTGACATTAATTTTTTAGCTACAGCAGATGAACAGGGTGAGATGGCGACTCCAGGTGTGAGAGAGGTATTTCTCAACTCTCCATGGTATGCAGACCTTATATTCGTTTTGCAAAATTTACAAGCTCCCCCTGGTTTGACTAAGACTAAAGCTAGATTTTTAAAGTTGAAATCCTTAAAATTCTATATTCTAGAAGGCAATTTGTATAGGAAAGATCCTGGAGGCATTCTGTTAAACTGTTTATTGAAAGATGAAGCTGACAACGTGTTACAAGAATTTCATGCAGGAGAATGTGGTGGCCATCTGAATTGGAAGGTCACAGCCAACAAAATACTCAGAGATGGATTCTATTGGCCCACTCTATTCACCGATGTACATCATAAAGTGACTGCATGTCATCAATGTCAACTGTTTGAGGGCAAAAGGAAACTCCTTCCTCTCCCCCTGAAACCGATCTCAGTTGAAGCCCCTTTCCAGCAATGGGGACTGGACTTCATTGGAGAAATACACCCCCCTTCTTCAAGCCAACACAGGTGGATTCTCACTGCCACCGATTATTTTACCAAATGGATCAAAGCAGTACCAAGTAGGCAAGCCACTGACTCTGTTATTATCAAATTCCTTGAAAATAATATCTTGTCTCTCTTTGGATGTCCTAGAAAGATTATAACTGATAATGCAGCTGCTTTTCGGTCGAAGAAGCTCATAGATTTCTGCAACTAGTATCACATTGGTTTGGGGCATTCCGCAGCCTACTACCCTCAGGGGAATGGGCTGGAGGAATCTTCAAACAAAACCTTGGTAAACATCATCAAGAAAACATTGCAGGAAAACAAGAAATCATGGCACAACAAGTTGGTGTTCGTGTTATGGGCTGACAGACTGACCACCAAAAGGTCAATTGGTATGTCACCATACCAGTTGGTCTATGGCACAGAGGTAGTTTTCCCCACTTTCTTAGGAGTCCCTGTCATGAAGTTGCTTCAAGATGTACAAGCCGAGCCAAATGACTCATAGAGAAGGATCAACAGATGATCCATTTACAGTAGTCTAGGGAGGAAGTTTTCAACAACACTCAGGTAATCCAAGAAAACATCAAGAATATCTTTGACAAAAGAACCAAGGAACATGATTTTGAGCTAGGAGATTTGGTGCTGAGATGGGATGCCAGAAATGAAGACAAGGGAAAGCATGGAAAATTCGACAGTCTGTGGAGAGGACCATACATGATCCAAGCTTTCAGGGGAAACAATGCTTTCTTTATAAACAACACTGATGGGACAGATCTACCAGGAGGACCTGTAAATGGCAGAATGTTGAAACATTATGTGCCACCTCAGTAGAGATTTGGGTTTTCACTCTCCATTGTACATACCATTTTTATTTTTATTTTTCTCATGCATTTTCTGAGTGAAGAACATTATTCAGTTGGTTGAAGCCCGAAGAGAAGGCCCTAAGCTGCTGACGACTGTTTCTCCAATTTTTGAGAATAAAACCAATGAAGGCTACTAGGCAAAAAATTTCAGAATGACAGGAACCAGGATTCTTGGCACGTCACAGGGCAAGTACCATCCCCAGGTGGAGCCACTGTTATCACCCTATAAGTTATAGGATCAACTGGTGACTGGGATATTATCTGTCTCTAGTGTTTTTGTTGACGAATGATTTTTCATTCTGCAAATAATTTGAAAAAGAAAGAAAAAGAAAAAAGAAAAGAAAAAAGAAAAAAGGAAAAAGAAAAAGAAAAAGAAAAGGAAAGAAAAAGAGGGCATAAAAGATTTTCAATAAAATCCCCATGCAATAATAGTAACTTTGTCCATACCTTTCAAGCATGGCCAAGTTCTTGTTAAATTTGATGTTGATAGGGTAGTGAATGAATTTGGCTAAACAGTTTAATCTTAGCCAAAGTGTCTAGGTTAGATCAGTGAATAAATCTGGCTAGATAGTCTAATCTTGGTCAGATAGCCCCAGGGTAGAGTAATTTCTTAACCCAACAGTCTAATCTGGGTTAATTGTCATAGGAAGATAGGTTAGAATATAGGCTAGTTGCTTTATTGTTTCATTTTAATAAAACCAGCTTGATGTAAATGTTGCACCATGTTTCATATGCTTAGAAGATCGTTTGGTCGAGCCCCATGGTGGTGTCTACTTGAAACGTTTGGGGAAAAACCCATAAAATGTGTTTACCCTAAGATTTTCCCCGATGCATGTGTTTCCCGCTCCCCACTTATGCTCCTTGCACATATCAACGGTCCTGATCGTGGCTCCCAGATCTACAGTGTACAGAGCATTCCAGAGCCCCCTGATCGTTCTGCTTTTAACTAGGGGGGGGGGCGGTCCGGAATCGATGATAAGACTTGCGCGCATCTGGACGACTCAGGATCGAGCACTCAAATCTATGGTCAGCATCATATTCCAGACCCCCCCATCCATTCTACCTTTAATGGAGGGGGGGGGTCCGGAATGAGTGATAAAAAGCACGCAAATATCTGTGGCTCAGAAACAGGCGCACATATCAACGGCCCAAAATGGNGGGTCCAGAATGGTTTTCTTCCTCTGGCGGGTCCCTTGTTATACGTGGCGTTGATCTATTGCTCCGAGTCCCGTCACCACCTACTATCTGACAAACCTCCGTCACCTCTGGATGTCACCTTCCACCTTTTCTGAACTGGTCATGTCCCATAATTGTTGTCAGTCCTTCCCCCCTATTCGTTCATGGAAAGCCCCTTATTATGCCTTTTACCTCCAATCGATAGCCTCCATGTCACCCATCCGTATCCCTCATCCACCGTCACCCTCCATCTCACCCTCAAAATGATCTGTTGGCCATTTATTACTGGATAACCTATCCATTATCTAGCTGACCTGTCTCCCGTGCCCAATCGACCCCCATTTTCTTAAAACTACCGTTATTCCCCTTACTTTCGTTATTCACCCATTTCACTAGATAAATTCACCACTTACACCTACGTTACAGTCAATTTCCCTCATCCATAATCATTCGCCCCCACTAACGTTGTGTTTTATTGCAGGTACTGTTGCAGAAATGGCACCAAAATCCAAACAAGCAGAAGGAGAGGAGAATCTGTTTCTCTCGCCTCTTGTCGACCTAGACAGGATCCAACTGGTCAAAAAATACTGGTTAATCACAGATACCAAATGCGATTTTGATTTCTCATACCTCCAGTCGTGGCTCAAGGAAGTTTTCTTGGACCAGAGTGATGAAATTGGACTCTGGGAGTCCAATTTACCCCTCTACCTCTTCCCTCAGATCCACCATTTTCCTGAGTTTACTCTCAAGTGTCAAGCCCATTATATCCCTGAGCAAAGAGCCATTGTCTCCTCGTCTGGAGAGATCCTGTTCCTCATCACACCCAAATCCATAGACCAGATGATGAAAATCCCCCGAGCCGACTCTGCGTCTCCCTTCAACATGGAAATTCTAACAAAATTATACCAGAAGATGACCTTCCCCCAAAGAGATCAATTATTCGAGATTTTCCTTCCCCCAGCCGCTCAATTCCCCTCCACAAATCCTCCTTATCCATATTCCATGTTCTCCACTAAGGGAAACTAGGTCATATCATCCCTTTGTGCTTTGTTAGGATACTTTTCTGATCAGTGGGTAGATGAACCCAATTTGGGTTTTCTATCCATTTTCTCTACCGACGAAAAGCCCACCACCCAGTTTGATTTTAGCACATTCTTGGCAGACAATAGTCACAAACAGTTCTTGAATTTTTTCACGGAAGGCATGTTCAGATACTCATCGGTACTAGCATACTTGTTCGTCTTCTTCCAGGCAGATAAATTTGGATTTTCCATGGAGAAGATGGATGGAGATGGTAAACCTCAGGAAGTCATAGCGTGGACCTCCTTGCTAAAGCACAACTCCACTGATTTCAATTTCAAGGAGTTCATTGACCAATTCTACCACCCTGTGGTAAGTATGCTAGGCGGTAGGCCCGAGCCTCAGAGAAACGATGAAGTTCAGAGGATCCTGCACCTCTCGGATAACACAAAGACGAGTGATTGGTATTTATACCAGGATCACACCGATATCAGAGTATACGGGTGTGAGCTGGCACCGTATAAATTGCCCAAGTATCTTCCTGTCAGGATTTTTTATTTGGAATATATAAGGAAGATTATAAATTCCGATGATATTCACTTTGTATCATTAAAGAAAAAGAAGCAGCTTAGAATCAAGGGACAGATTGGCTCCTTCATCTGCAACAATCGAGGAGCTGGGGAAGAAGCAGACAGGATGCTGAGGGAGATGAAGTTCTCCATGAGTTTCCCATGGCATTATGATCCATGTGGGATTATTTCAGATATGAAGGTGAAGAACAAAAACATCCCTTATGTTCATGTGTCTAGTCCTGAAATTGAGAAGTTCATGAATCAGACAGCCTGGAAGCCTGACACATTGATTGAAGTAGAACAACACGATCCCTTGGTCACTGTATCTCAAACAACAACACCACAGGTCCTGAAGGAAAAAAGGCCTCGAAAAGATTTATCTCCGCCTGTCATGGAGGTATCGTCCGAAGAGTTCCTGCTGCATACTAAGAGGCCTAAGACTTCATCAGTCCCTGGCCCGACCGGGGAAAAAGAAGCCCCGTCTACCACAGTGACCAAGTCTGTTATTCCACCCTTCGGTTTGAGCCTCCATAAGGTCATTACCCCAGCATTGTCGAAGAAATCCATAGACTCCCCATTAGACACTTAGCCAGGCAAGGTAGGACCCAAGATGAGTATTTTCGAGAAGTACGAGCTGATCAAGAAAAGGAACCAGACCCTTACCAGTAGTACTTGCGCTCAGTTTTGGAAGCAGACGTCGACTGCACAACATAGGCTGCTGTCTGCATTTGACACAGAAAAGGGTAGAATGCATATGGCATTCCTCTAGGCACAGGTACCAGATCCCAAGGTGATCACTGACTACAAGAGGGCCACCTTCAAATTCCAGATGAAGGACGTGCACGCAGCCGATCAGATGGATCTGCACAAACAGACAGGGGAAATGGTGTTCTATACGTTGGTGCATGCTTCCACTTCTGCGTCCAAATTGCATGTGTCACTGAACAATGTTCAAACACAATTGAAGCTGGAGAAGATATCATCCTTTGCAAAGGACAATAGGATCAAAACTTTGGAGGAGATGGTCCTCAAGATCGGTTATCATCCTTCCAACGTGAAAGAAGCTGAGGAAATGATAAAGAAGAAGAATGCTGATATAGCATCCTTGAGGAAGCAACTGAAGCTCCTGCCCACAGAGGATTCGCAGGCGAAGGAGATAGCAGAGAAATAAGTCGAGAAGGATGAAATGCTCAAGCTACTCATGGAGCAGAATGCACAGCTCAAATAAATGGAAGTTGAGATGGAGAAACTATTAAAAGAGAAAGAGAAATTAAATCCAATAGAAGTCATTCCATTGAGTGCTATTCCAATTTCAGGAGTGAGCACAACATAAGTGACAGAAATCCCATCCGTAACTCCATTGACTTCCGAGGAGAAGACAACCGACCTGGCTATGTGCATGGAAAAGATGAACCTGTAGGAAACATAGATCAACAGGTTGAAAAAGGAGATTGAGAACCTTCAAGAACTCAAATATTCCTTTCAGACCAGCCTCTCCAAGGAAAAGCAGGTAACAGAGCAGCTCAAGCAGGAGCTACAACAGCTCCGGAAGAAAACAGTGGCTGGAAATACTTTAGCTAAGGTGGAAGAGAGTGTATGGACATATATCACTAAGTCCATGAATGAGATATGGCCCATGATCCAGATCATGTTTGAGCATAATGAATTGGTCCAGTGGAGCAAACAGGCCATTGAGAATATAAGAGTAGAATTGGGAGACATGCCAACACAGGAAAATGAGATCATCAAGTTCCTCAATTCTAAAACCAGGGAAGAGCTGGAAGAGCTGAAGATTGAAGATAGAAAAAAGACCATCCTTGAGGTCAAAAGGGTTCTGACCAAGAGAGGATTAATGCTTCAGCTGGAAGAAAAGGTTCAGGCCATGGACCTAGGGGTACAAAGATTCCTCAGTAAGATTGAGGCTCTTCAGAAGAAAGGTCTACTTGGTCTGAAGGTAATCAATGATAAACTGATGACACTCCTAGATTACAAGAAGAGATTGGCTTATTTGTCTAAGGATAGTTTAAATTTTGCAGGGATTCAAGGGAGCATCACCGACAAGGCATTTCTAGATTCCCTTCAGTGGGACTTCAGTATCCAACACGAGATTCGATACATCTTCCTCCCAAAGCCTACATTCTCCAAGTACACAAAGATGGACGAAGTGTATCGAAGGATGCTCAAAGTAAACGTGCCCAGTCATCTTAGATGGGAGGAACTCTGTGATCTAATCGATTAGAAGATGAGCTGTCTAGGTCCAGTCAGATGAACTTGCGCAGAGGCTTCATCAACAACCCACCCAGAAATCAACGTGCAGTTAAACCACATCATCAAGCAGTTCCTAGATTTAGGAAATTTGTTAAGTTAGTTAGGCTAAAAATAGATTTAGAACGTCCTGGTCATTAATGACAGGATCGTTTTGTAATTTGAGTTATAAATACTTCACCTTTCGAAGTATTGAGGGTTGTTGATCTTCACACCCTAACGCTATCAGACTGCAATCTTTTTGAAGAGATCTTCCATTAATAAAAGGAGGCACTTTTTACAAGATTCTTGTGTGTATTCATTGGTGATGTTTTCTCTCTAAGTTGAATGTTATTCTCGCTTTGTTATCATATTGTTTTCTAAAACTGATCTTTAAGAGTAACGAAGGTTGCAAGATTTATCTCGTATACCCTGTGTCTGACTCGAAAGATTTTAGTGTTTTATCTTCTGGTGTTTTCAATAAATAAATTCTTAACTGCTTCTTTGTTGAAATTATCTTTCTCATCTTTTCTGTTGTTCATCATTTAAGCTAGTGAAAGATCTAGTGTTTTTATTATCTCGCCCTGTGGAAGTTTCCCTTTGCATTTCTGGGTTGTATTTCATATTTTATTAAAACACAGACCCCATAGCCCAATGGATGTGTAGATTGTCTCAACCAAATTCAAAAAAACACTTTGACAACAAAACCGACCCATTTCTTTACCTAGCCTAATATTTAAAATTGGAAACATAGCTAAATCATATAGAGAGATCCCTCTCTGAAGTTGGCAAGGCTAGATCCCAGCTTCAAAAGTGGTTGGATAAAGTTACCTTAGTATATTTCTTTTGCTGTCAACCTCTAGGAAATTTACCAAGTGCTAACACCATTTTTGAAAATCTGTCAACTACCACAAAGATAGAATCATATCCTCTCTGTGTCCTTGGAAGTCCCAATACAAAATCCATGCTCACTACGTCCTAGGACCTTTCAAGTATGGGTAATGGTTGGTATAAGCCTGTGTTCTACCTTTTCCCTTTCATGTGCTGACAAATTCTACACCTGCCCACAAATTTCTTGACATCTGTCCTCATCCCTAGCCAAAAATATGAGCCATTCAACTTTGAGAACGTCTTGTCATGATAGAAATGTCCGAACAATCCTCCACTGTGTTTTTCCTTCAACAAATTCTCCCTCATGGAGCATTTCAGAATACATAGCTAATTTCCCTTGAACAATAATCCATCCTGGATCATGTATTCAGTCCATTGGCTTCTATCCCTGAGAATTGGATTCTCGAATGCCTCATATGCCTCTTTAAAATCTGGGTCATCCCTGTACATTTCTTTGAGGTTATCAAAACCCATAGTCTTGACTTTGAATTCTTGCATAACCAAACATTTCCTGTTCAAAGCATCAACAACTTTGTTAGCAGTTCTAGAAATATGCTTAGTCACAAAAGTAAAATTTTGCATGTATTCAACCCATTTAGCATGTTTTTGGTTCAACTTCTCATGTCGAGTCACGAATTACAAAGCGTGATTATCACTATACAAAACAAACTCCTTGGGAACCAAATACTGTCTCCATTTCTTCAATTCTTGTATGATTGTATAGAATTCTTTGTCATATGTGGAGTACTTAATCTTTGCTTCATTCAATTTTTCGATGAAGTATGGGACTGGCCTATCATCTTGGATCAAGACCGCTCCAATTGTAAATCCACTTGTGTCACACCTGACCTAGAATGTCTTGCTAAAATCTGGAAAAAGTAGAATTGGTTGCTCAGTGATCTTCTTCTTCAGCAGATTGAATCTCTTCTCTGCATCCTCCGTCCAATAAAAAGATATATGTCTTTTCTTCACTGTATCCATCATTTGTGCACTAATTCCACTAAAGTTTCGGATGAATTTCTTGTAGAAGCTATCCAAATTATGGAAGCTTCAAACTTCAAACACGCTCTTCGGCGATGGCCAATTCTTAATCGCCTTTATCTTTTCCTGATCCATTTTTAATTCATTTGTAGAGATAACAAAACCCAAATAAATGAGTTTTTTCCTCATAAAGGATGATTTATTCACATTGATCAACAATTTCTCTTGTTGTAATCTTCTCATTACTGCAACTAAATACTTTAAGTGTTCTTCTTCTGTTTTGCTGAAAAGTGATATATCTTCAAGATATACAATGAATAATTTCCCTATGAAATCCTTTAGGACTTCGTTCATCAACCTCATGAAAGTACTGGGCTCATTCATTAATCCAAATGGAATGAAAATCCATTCATATATCCCCTCATTCATCTTGAATGTTGTCTTCCATTCATCACCATCTCTCATTCGAATTTGATGATACCCGCTTTTCAAATCAATCTTTGAAAAAAACTTTGCTCCACTCAAGCAATCCATCAAGTCGTCCATCCTTGGTAATGGAAATCTATATCTGATAGTAATATTATTTATTTCCCTTGATTTTGTACACATTCTCCAGCCTCCATCTTTGTTTGGGCTGAGCACTATTGGAACAACGCATGGATTTAATCTTTCTCGAATCAATCCTTTGTCCATTAAGTTCTAGACCTGCCTCTTAACGTCTTCATTTTTCTATGGTGTCAACCGATATGATTCTTTGTTCGGAAAACTGTCTCCAGGTATAAGATCGATATGATGACTTATACTCTTGATAGGTGGCAATGAACAAGGTAATTCGTCCACTACTATATCAATAAACTCTCCCAACAACTCCTGGATTTATTTTGGTAAATCGTCTATCCTCGTACTGGTCAAAACAATTATGGGCTTCCTAACCACGATAAATTGTGTGTCTTCCTTCTTCTTAACCTTATCAAGAAGTTCCTTCCCACTCATGAGAAGTACAATGTTGCTCATCTTTGTTTTCACCTCTTTATCCTTAATTGGCAGCAACATGTGAGTCCTACCATTTTTCTCCAGGGTGTACATGTTCTTTCTCCCATCATGAACCATGTTTCTGTCATATTGCCATGGTCTACCCAACAATAGATGACAAACATCCATGGGAATGACATCACATAATATTTCATCTTTATATCCTCCTATTTTAAATTCAACTAAACATTGTTTAGTGACATTTGCCTGATGTCCTTTTTGTAGCCACAAAACTCTCTATGGGCTTGGATATACAATAGTCTCCAGCTCCAGCATTTCTACCATCTCTGTAGATATGAGATTATTTGTGCTACTGCTGTCCACTATGACCTTGCATACCCTATCCTTAGTTTTGCAAGCAGTCTAAAAACAGACTGTTTCTTTGGGCTGGGTTCTCTGCCTCCCTCTCCAGCTTCAAGATAACTTTCCTCATCACCAAAGATATTCTATGCTCAACGTCTTCTGCCTCAACATTCCATCCTTGAGCTTTGGAAATGTGAGTTTCACAACCATATTTCTTCTTATCTAGACATTCATAGGATTTATGTCTGATTTTCCCACAGACGAAGCATTTCACTTCACCTCCTCTACCTCTTCCTCTTCCTCTGTCTTGAGGAAAATTATTTCTATCAGCATACTACCTTCCTTGTGAGCTTCGTCCTCTCTCAGGTTGAGGTTTCTTTTCTTCTTCTTTAGGTTTCTGAGTACTATCTTGGGCAATTGTCTTACCTCTTCTTTGACTTCCACCTCGGCCTCTTTGACTTTGATTCCGGCTCATCTTTTCTTTAGCTTTCAGAGTCATCTGATAATCATCTTCCACATTTCAAGTGCTCATCATGATCATCTCATCTTGAATGTCATATCACAGACAATTCATGTACCTGGTAAATTTTTCATCATCACTCTCTCGATGACCTGCTCTGATGTTTATCCAGTAGAATTCTTCATTGTATTCTTTCAATGACATCAACTTCTGTCCCAAATTCTGCATCCCCCGAAACATAGTGATTTGATAATCCCTGGGTATAAATTTGGCTTTCATTTTTGCAACCATTCTATCCCAGCTTTTGATTTTTTTCTTGCCCTGGAAGCATCTGTCAGCCTGCAGTTCATCCCACCACGGTGCTGCATGCCCTTTAAGTCTAGTAATATCACGTTTGACTTTATTATCTTCCTTGACATCCTCATAGTCGAAGTATTTATCTAGAGCTCTAATCCAGTCTAGAAGTTCTTCAACATCTAAGTTTCCCTCATACATGGGAATGCCCATTTTTTCTCTGGCACCTATCCTTGCAACAACCCTGAATAGGCGTTTGTCTGCAACAACTTAACCTACAACTTCTTCTCCTTCATATCCAACTTCATTTTCACTTTCATCCTCGTTGATATCCCCAGCATTGATTGTGCGCCTCTGTGATGTCTCCATAGCATCAAGTCTAGCACATAACTCACGCATTTCTCTTTCCACTGTTGGATCAGGCATTGGCCTATCTCTTCTTCTCGGCAGCATGGATGAATTTTTTTTCTCTTTTCTCTCTGCTACAGAAAGCAAAGAATTTGTTCCGTTCTTTGATACCACAACTAACGCAAACCCCCTGCCCTCGAGCTGAGATCAGTGCATGATATTTCCTCACCCACCCAAAGAGTTAATTAAACCCTTTGTTTAAGCCACAAAATATTTCGAGCTTCGTGAGTTGGAGGTTCTTGATGCAATGTCACAAATTTTACAATCGCCGAAATGCAAAACATCAACGAAGGTTGACTCCTCCAACTCGAAGAGCACATGCCACCTATTACCCACTAGTTTCGGCTTTCGGGACTTTGAGTGAACAACCAACAGTCGTTCCTCTTCCCTTATGATTCCCCGAACTCCAAAATTTCACCTTTGGCTAGATCAATGGCCTTTCGATATTTTCATCGAAGCCTGACCACTTCTTTGACTCCTACCACACGTATCCTCTGACTGATACTTGGGACCCACCTTTCAGTGTTTCTCTCTTCATGATTTCGGGAGTTGTGTTGACCATGCAACTCTACCTTTTGAGTCCTGGAACCTCGAAACCCAATATTGTCCCTCAACCTTTTCGGGAATTTTTTCTTTCACTCTTTGGGATTTCGCGAACTGGGAGTTTGAAACTCTCGATTCCAAAGTCACTGCCTCCTCTACTTCCCAAACCCTGGAATGCCGAAATGCCAAAATTCCACTCCAAAGACATGCCGCGTTTCATGAATTTGGGGTTTTCAATGTAAAGGGCCCTGACTCCTTGTCATCGGAATTTATGAAGTGCCTAACCCCGAAATTTTGAAATGCCGAAATTACACACCTGATAATCCCTTTCGCGATTCAGGAATTTGAGTGACCAAGGATTTTAGTCTACACTCCAAACTTATAAATCCCGAATCCACGAAATTATCTGTGGGCTCAAACTGACCATGATAAATAGTTGACATTGACTCTTGATGTCAGGGTGGTGGATTCATCCAACTCCTAACCACCTTATATCTCCTCTGGATCCTACGGTAATCGCAATTTCGCAAGTTCTCCACGGAGAATTCTGACCACCAGATGCACTCCTCGATGACTTCTGCCCAAAAGACTCGGTGTTCTCCCTCCTGAACTTGACTTCTATGAGACGATTTTGATCTCTGTCTCCCTTTGAGCACTTCAAAGGTGTTATCCTTCCTGAGATTTCACTTGTAAACTCAAGCTTCTAAAAGGATTCTTGCTCACACTCCTTGCGGAAAACCTTCAAATAACCTCTGGTTATTTGAGTCTTTGACCCTGTGCACTCTTTGAACCAAATGGTCCTTCAACCTTACCTTTAGTTGATAAGTTCTAAGGCTTCAACCAACCTGTGCACACCTTGCACATCTCTGTGCCTCACAAACACTTCTGCTGGGTATGAGAACAACGATATCTCTCCTGAGCTTCCTGAGATAAAACTTAGACCCTCGTCAACGCACACCTTGCGGACATTAACTGGACTCCTTGTAGGAAGTCTTAGGGAGAGAAACAATTGAAACTCATTCTTCTCCTCTCTCAGACTTCATACATTCAACATGAAATCACACACACAATACAACAGTGAAATAAATGCATAACAGAGAAACAAAGCAACTGTAAACATACCATTTAACTAATATAAACAGTAAGCATCATAACACCATGAAATTTGAGTCAAAGTTTCATATATTAACTCAAGTGCTCCTATACATGGGTTCTTCTTTACAACTCTCTGTTACAGCTCTTCAGATTATGAATTCTGAATGATCATCAAAAGTTACAATGATATAAGAGTGAGGGTTTCTATATCCGTTTTCCCTCCTATACTTCTAAATTGTCTAATCTATTAAATTAAATCTACCTACTTTCATTCATTACGCATAAATGCCTCTACATTCTACAGATGAGAGAAACGCTCAATATCTGTTTACAATATCTAGATATAAATGTAAGTATGCTTCCCTTAGCTATTACATTAATGTCCATTCATTAGTCTCAAAAAACTTCAAAATGTGCATTGGTGCTTTTCCAGCTGTCTCCCACTTTTACGTTGCTTGGCTCACTTCTTACGATTCTCCTACATCATACTCCCTCGCTTGAAAATTTTCATGAACACCTGTTCATGAGCTCTTGCATGGTCTGTCCATGCCTATGAATTGCTGCTTGATCCTCCCAACTGACATCTTCAACTAGATGTCCCTTCCATTTGACCAAGTATTCAAAATACTCTTTTCTCCTGGTCTTTTTGCTAACCCTTTTGTCAATTATGCTTTCCATCTCTGGCTCTACAACCACAGGCATTTGTTTTGTCCATTGAATTTCTTTTTCTTCCTCCTCTGTTCTTGATTCTTCAGCTCTGTAAGGGTACAAATCTGCAACATTGAATATCAGTGAGATTGAGACCCCATCGGGTAATTTAATCTCATATGTGTTTGCCCCAAATTTCCTTATGACCTTGCACGATCCAATCTTTTTCATCTTCAGCTTATTATACGTTCCCCTTGGGAACCTCTTCTTCTTTAGATGCGCAAGAATCATATCACCAACTTGAAATTGAATTTCTCGCCTGTGTTGATCTGCTCTCCACTTATATTCTTGACTTGAACTCTGCAATCGCTCCTTAACTCGGATGTGCAACTCCTTCATTCCTTCTGCAAAGTCCTTTGCACTAGCACTCCTGATTTCATTTTGTTCTGAATCATTCAATTCAGAAACTCCCCTTGGCTGCATTCCATATACAATTTGGAATGGACTCTTCCTTGTTCTTCTATTGAGTGAATCATTGTAAGCGAATTCCGCCTATGGTAGAATGTGATCCCATTGACTGTGGTGTTCAGTCACTAAGCTTCTTAACAAATCTCCCAAGCTCCTATTCACAACTTCTGTTTGTCCATCCGTCTGAGGATGATATGCCGAGCTAAAAGACAAACTTGTCCCCAACTTCTTCCATAAGGTCCTCTAGAAATTCCCTACGAACTTGGTATCTCGATCACAAATGATACTCTTTGGCAAGCCGTGCAGTCTGACGGCTTCCTTGAAAAACAGGTTCACAATATGAGTTGTGTCACTGGTTTTCTGGCATGGTATGAAATGTGCCATTTTTGAAAAAATTTCAACTACCACAAAGATTGAATCATATCCTCTCAGTGTCCTTGGCAGTCCCAATACAAAATCCATGCTAACTGCCTCCCACGACATTTCAGGTATGGGTAATGGTTGGTATAACCCTGTGTTCTGCCTTTTCCCTTTCGTGTGTTGACAAATTTTGCACTTGTCCACAAATTTCTTGACATCTGTCCTCATCCATGGCCAAAAATATGAGCCATTCAACTTTGAGAATGTCTTGTCATGACCGAAATGTCCGACCAATCCTCCATTGTGTTTTTCCTTAAGCAAATTCTCCCTCATGGAGCATTTCAGAATACATAGCTGATTTCCCCTGAACAATAATCCATCCTGGATCATGTATTCAGTCCATTGGCTTCTGTCCCTTAGAATTGGATTCTAAAATGCCTCATATGCCTCTTTAAAATCTGGGTCATCCTTGTACATTTGTTTGAAGTTATCAAAACCCAAAGTCTTGACTCTGAATTTCTGTATAAGAAAACATTTCCTACTCAAAGCGTCAACAAATTTGTTAGCAGTTCCAAAAATATGCTTAATCGCAAAAGTAAAATTTTGCATGTATTCAACCCATTTAGCATGTTTTTGGTTCAACTTCTCCTGTCGAGTCACAAATTGAAAATCGTGATTATCGTTGTACAAAACAAACTCCTTGGGAACCAAATAGTGTCTCCATTTCTTCAATGCTTGTATGACTGCATAGAATTCTTTGGCATATGTGGAGTACTTAATCTTCTCTTCATTCAGTTTTTTTCTGAAGTACGCGACCGACCTATCATCTTGGCTCAAGACCACTCCAATTGCAAATCCAATCGCATCACACCTGACCTAGAATGTCTTGCTAAAATCTGGCAAAACCATAATTGGTTTCTCAGTGATATTTTTCTTCAGCAGATTGAAGCTCTTCTCTGCTTCCTCTGTCCAGTGAAAAGATTTATGTCTTTTCTTCACCGTATCCATCATTGGTGCGCTAATTCCACTGAAGTTTCAGATGAATTTCCTATAGAAGATAGCCAAACCATGGAAGCTTCAAACTTCAAACACGCTCTTCGACGATGGCCAACTCTTAATAACCTTTATCTTTTTTAGATCCATTTTTAATTCATTTGCAGAGATAGCAAAACCCAAATAAATGAGTTATGTCCTCATAAAGGACAATTTCTTCACATTGATCTGCAGAGATAACAAAACCCAAATAAATGAGTTCTGTGCTCATAAAGGACAATTTCTTCACATTGATCAACAATTTCTCTTGCTGTAATCTTCTCATTACTGCAGCTAAATGCTTTAAGTGTTTTTCTTTTGTTTTGCTGAAAATTAATATATCGTCAAGATATACAATGACGAATTTCCCTATGAAATTCTTCAGGACTTCGTTCATCAACCTCATGAAAGTACTGGGTGCATTCGTTAAGCCAAATGGCATGACAAGCCATTCATACAACCCCTAATTCATCTTGAATGATGTCTTCCATTCATCACCTTCTCTCATTCAAATTTGATGATACCTTCTTTTCAAATCAATCTTTGAAAAAAAAATTGCTCCACTCAAGCAATCCATCAAGTCGTCCACCCTTGGTAATGGAAATCTATATCTGATGGTAATCTTATTGATTTCCCTTGATTCTGTACACATTCTCCAGCCTCCATCTTTATTTGGGCTGAGCACTGTCAGAGCAACACATGGACTCAAGCTTTCTCGAATCAATCCTTTGTCCATTAAGTTCTGGACCTGCCTCTTAACTTTTTCATTTTCCTGTGGTTTCAACCGATATGCTTCTTTGTTCAACAAACTGGCTCCAGGTATAATATTGATATGATGACTTATACTACTGATAGGTGGCAACGAACAAGGTAATTCGTCCACTACTATATCAACAAACTCTCGCAACAACTCCTGGATTTCTTTTGGTAAATCATCTATCCTCGTACTGGTCAAAACAATTCTGGGCTTCCTAACCACAATAAATTGTGTGTCTTCCTTCTTCTTAACCTTATCAAGAAGTTCCTCCCCACTCATGAAAAGTACAGTGTTGCTCAGCTCTATTTTCACCTCTTTATCCTTAATTGGCAACAACATGTGAGTCCTACCATTTTTCTCCAGGGTGTACGTGTTCTTTCTCCCATCATGAACTATGTTTCTATTATATTTCCATGGTCTACCCAACAATAGATGACAAACATCCATGGGAATGACATCACATAATATTTCATCTTTACATCCTCCTATTTTAAATTCAACTAAACATTGTTTAGTGACATTTACTTGATGTCCTTTTTGTAGCCATGAAACTTTGTATGGGCTTGGATGTACAACAGTCTCCAGCTCCATCTTTTCTACCATCTCTGTAGATACGAGGTTATCTGTGCTAGCACTGTCCACTATGACCTTGCATACTCTATCCCTAGTTTTGCAAGTAGTATGAAATAGACTGTTTCTTTGGGTTGGGTTATCTACCTCCTTCTTCGGCTTCAAGAGAACTTTCCTCATCATCAAAGATCTTCCGCCCTCAGCATCTTCTGCTCAACATTCCATCCTTGATCTTGGGAAATGTGAGTTTCACCAGCATATTTCTTCTTATCTGGACACTCATAGGATTTATGTCTGAATTTCCCACAAACGAATGATCCAGGTGGATATTGGTGGCTTCCCACCTTCTCCAACTGGCCCAAAACATGTTTCTGGCAATTTTGGTAATTTACTATTTTTAGCAGTTTTAACTTCCGGGGCCATTTTGAGGCCCTAAATGATGTTTTTTGAGAAAATTGGGAGCAACATGGATCATAGATTGATGTTTCTCACCCAAAAGTTGTATTTCTAGGATATACCTTTCCAACGAGCTATCAAGTGCCCTAAACGGAGATCGTATGCAAAAGTTACGCCCTTGGGAAGTTGACGTATCAACTACCCCCATCGGGGCCCACAAACCTTTTGGATTTTCATCTTACGGGGTTAGGGTTTTGGATTTTAATTATGTTAAAAAGGCACTTAGAGCCTCATTGTAATAATCATCTTCTCACGAATGTGAGTATCTGTCACATCTCTTCTCAGAGATAAGCTACCACCATTCTAGTGAGTCTTTCACTCTGTATTTTACAGTCTCTGTACATTTATTTCATTAATAGAAATCGTGTATTACTGTATATCTGTGACTCTTGTTATTTTTGCTATATCTCTGTTATATTGTTGTCTCTCTTGCAATATCTCTAAATATTTATGTGTTATATATCCGCTCTCATTTCATGCCGAAAATAATCCGGATCAAAGAATCATTTCACTTCACCTCCTCTACCTCTTCCTCTTCCTCTGGCTCAAGGAAAAGTATTTCTATCAGCATACTGCCTTCCTTGTGAGATTCCTCCTCTCTTAGGTTGAGGTTTCTTCCCCTCTTCTGTAGGTTCCTGAGTCCTGTCTTGGGAAATTGTTTTACCTCTTCTTTGAATTCCACCTCGACTTCTTTGACTTTGCTTTCGGCTCAACTTTTCTTCATCTTTCAGAGCCATATGATAAGCATCTTCCACATTTTGAGTGGTCATCATGCTCATCTCATATTGAATCTCGTATCACATACCATTCATGTACCTGGAAAATTTTTCATCATCTCTCTCTCGATGACCTGCTCTGATGTTTATCCTTTAGAATTATTCAGTGTATTCTTTCACTGACATCAGCTTTTGTCTCAAATTCTGCATCCTCCGAAACAGAGTGATTTGATAATCCCTGGGTATAAATTTGGATTTTATTTTTGCAACCATACTATCCCATCTTTTGATTTTCTGCTTGCCCTTGCAGTGTCTGTCAGCCTGCAGTTCATCCCACCATAGTACTGCATGCCCTTTAAGTCTAGTAACATCATGTTTGACTTTCTTATCTTCCTCGACATCCTCATAGTCAAAGTATTTGTCTAGAGATCTAATCCAGTCTAGAAGTTCTTCAACATCTAAGTTTCCCTCATACATGGGAATGTCCATTTTTTCTCTAACACCTATCCTTGCAACAACCCTGAATAGGCATTCATTTGCAGCATCTTCAACTGCAACTTCTTCTCCTTGGTTTCCAACTTCATTTTCACTTTCAGCTTTGCTGATATCCCTCGCGTCGACTGTGTGCCTCTATGCTATCTCCATAGCATCAAGTCTGGCATGTAACTCACACATTTCTCTTTCCACTGCTAGATCAGGCATTGACCTATCTCTTCTTCTCGACGGCATGGCTAAATTGTTTTTCTCTTTTCTCTCTGCTACAGAAAGCAAAGAATTTTTTCTGTGATCTGATACCACAACTGGCGTAGACCCCCTACCCTCGGGTCGAGATTAGCACAAGATATTTTCTCAACCACCCAAAGAGTTAATTAAATCCTTTGTTTAAGCCACGAAAGATTTCAGGCTTCGCGAGTTGGAGGTTCTTGACGCAATGCCACAACTTTTACAATCGCCGAAATGTGAAACTTCAACGAAGGTTGACTCCTCCAACGCGAAGAGCACATGCCACCTATTACCCACTAGTTTCAGTTTTTGGGACTTTGAGCAAAAAACCAACAATCGTTCCTCTTCCCTTATGATTCCCCAAACTCTGAAATTTCACCTTTGTCTAGATCAATGGCCTTTCGGTATTTTCGCCAAATCTTGACCACTCCTTTGACTCCCACCACACGTATCCTCTCACTGATACTTGGCACCCACCTTTCGACATTTCTCTCTTTATGATTTTGGGAGTTGTGTTGACCATGCAACTCTACCTTTTGAGTCCCATAAGCCCAAAACCCGATCGGTGCCAAACGACTATTGTCCCTCAACCTTTTCGGGAACTTTTCCTTTCACTCTTTTGGATTTTGCGAACCGGGAGTTTGAAACTCTCAATTCCAAAGTCACTGGCTCCTCTACTTCTTGAACCCCGGAATGCCGAAATGCTGAAATTCCATTGCAAAGACACACCGCGTTTCACAACTTCGGGGTTTTCAATGCAAAGGGCCTTGACTCCTTGTCATCGGAGTTTCTGAAGTGTCAAATCCTGGAATGCCGAAATGCCAAAATTCCACACCTGATAATCACGTTCATGATTCGGGAATTTGAGTGACCAAGGATTTTGTTCTGCACTTAAAACTTACTGATCCCAAATCCCCAAAATGATCTGTTGGCTCAAATTGACCATGATCAATAGTTCACGTTGACTCTTGATGTTAGGGTTGTGGATTCATCCAATTCCTAACCACCTTACAGCTCCTCTGGATCCTATGGTCCTCGTGATTTCTTGAGTTCTCCACGGAGAATTTTGACCACTAGATGCATTCCTCGATGACTTCTGCCCAAAAAACTTGGTGTTCTCCCTCCTGAACTTGACTTCTATGAGACAATTTCAATCTCTGTCTCCCTTTGAGCACTTCAAAGGTGTTATCCTTCCTAAGATTTCACTTGTAAACTCAAGCTTCTAAAAGGATCCCTTCTCACACTCCTTGCGACAAACCTTCAAATAACCTTTGGTTGTTTGAGTCTTCGACCCTGTGCACTCTTTGCAACAGTGGTCCTTCAACCTTCCCCTTAGTTGATTAGTTCTAAGGCTTGAACCATCCTGCGCACACCTTGCACGACTCTATGTGTCACCTGCACTTCTGCTGATTATTAGAACAACGATATCTCTCCTGAGCTTTCTGAGATAAAACTTAGACCCTTGTCAACGCACACCTTGTGGACGATCACTATACTCCTTGCAGGAATTCTCAGGGAGAGAAACAATTGAAACTCATTCTTCTCCTCTCTCAGACTTCATACATTCAACATGAAATCACACACACAATACAACATTGAAATAAATGCATAATAGAGAAAAAAAGCAACTGTAAACATACCATTTAACTAATGTAAATAGTAAGCATCATAACAACATGAAATTTTAGTCAAAGTTTCATATATTAACTCAAGTGCTCCTGTAAATGGGTTATTCTCTACATCTCTCTTTTACAGCTCTTCAGCTTATAAATTCTGAATGATCATCAAAAGTTAAAATGATACAAGGGTGAGGGTGTCTATATCCATTTTCCCTCCTATACTTCTAAACTGTCTAATATATTAAATTAAATCTACCTACTTGCATTCATTACGCATAAATGCCTCTACATTCTACAGATGAGAGCAATGCTCAAGATCTGTTTACAATATCTATATATAAATGTAAGTATTCTTCCCTTAGCTATTACATTAATGTCCATTCATTACTCTCAAAACACTTCAAAATGTGCGCTGGTGCTTTTCTAGTTGTCTCCCACTTTTACATTGCTTGGCTGGCTGCTTACGATGCTCCTACATCATACTCCCTCCCTTGAAAATTTTCATGAACTCTTGTACATGAGCTCTTGCACAGTCTATCGATGCCTATGAATTTACTACTTCATCCTCCCAACTGGCATCTTCAACTGGATGTCCCTTTTATTTGACCAGGTATTCAAAATACTCTTTTCTCCTGGTCTTTTTGCTAACCCTTTTTTCAATTATGCTTTCCATCTCTAGATCTACAACCACATGCATTTGTTTTTTCCATTGAATTTCCTTTTTTTCCTCCTTTGTTCCTGCTTCTTCAGCTCTGTAAGGGTACAAATCCACAACATTGAATATCGGTGAGATTCTGACCCCATCGGGTAATTCAATCCCATATGCGTTTGCCCCAAATTTCCTTATGAACTTACACAGTCCAATCTTTTTCATCTTCAACTTATTATACGTTCCCCTTGGGAACCTCTCCTTCCTCAGATGCGCAAGAATCAGATCAACAACTTCAAATTGAAGTTCTCACCTTTGTTGATCTGATCTCTTCTTGTATTCTTGACTTGAACTCTGCAATCGCTCCTTAACTCGGCTGTGTAGCTCCTTCATTCCTTCTGCAAAGTCCTCTGCACTAGCACTCCTGAATTCATTTTGTTTTGAATCATTCAATTCAGAAACTCCCCTTGGATGCATTCCATATACAATCTGGAATGGAATTTTCCCTGTGCTTCTATTGAGTGAATCATTGTAAGTGAATTCCGCCTGTAGCAGAATGTGATCCCATTGACTATGGTGTTTAGTCACTAAGCTTCTTAACAAATCTCTGAAGCTCCTGTTCATGACTTATGTCTATCCATTCGTATTAGGATGATATGATGAGCTAAAATAAAAAATTGTCCCCAACTTCTTCCATAAGGTCCTCTAGAAATTCCCTATGACCTTGGTATCTCGATCATAAATGATACTCTTTGGCAAGCCATGAATTCTGACGACTTCCTTGAAAAACAAGTTCGCAATATGAGTTGCGCCACTAGTTTTCTGGCATGGTATGAAATGTGCCATTTTTGAAAATC
>ML787717.1:504303-531025 GCA_009831015.1 Picea engelmannii
CCATGGAAGCTTCGAACTTCAAACACACTCTTCGGCGATGGCCAATTCTTAATCACCTTTATCTTTTCCGAATCCATTTTTAATTCATTTGCAGAGATAACAAAACCCAAATAAATGAGTTCTGTCCTCATAAAGGATGATTTCTTTACATTGATCAACAATTTCTCTTGCTATAATCTTCTCATTACTGCAGCTAAATGCTTTAAGTGTTCTTCTTCTATTTTGCTGATAATTAATATATTGTCAAGATATACAATGACAAATTTCCTTATGAAATCCTTCAGTACTTTGTTCATCAACCTCATGAAAGTACTGAGCGCATTCATTAAGACAAATGGCATGACAAGCCATTCATACAACCCCTCATTTGTCCTGAATGTTGTCTTCCATTCATCACCTTCTCTCATTCGATTTTTATGATACCCGCTTTTCAAATCAATCTTTGAAAAAAACTTTGCTCCACTCAAGAAATCCATCAAGTCGTCCATCCTTGGTAATGGCAATTTGTATCTGATGGTAATCTTATTGATTTCCCTTGAGTCTGTACACATTCTTCTGCCTCCATCTTTCTTTGGGCTGAGCACTGTTGGAACAACGCATGGACTCAAGATTTCTTGAATCAATCCTTTGTCCATTAAGTTCTGGACCTTCCTCTTAACTTATTCATTTTCCTGCGGCATCAACCGATATGCTGCTTTTTTTGGAAAACTGGATCCAGTTATAAGATCGATATGCTGACTTATACTCCTGATAGGTGGCAATGAACAAGATAGTTCATCCACTACTATATCAACAAACTCTCCCAGCAACTCCTGGATTTCTTTTGGTAAATCATCTCTCCTCGTACTGGTCAAAACAATTATGGGCTTCCTAACCACAATAAATTGTGTGTATTCCTTCTTCTTAACCTTATCAAGAAGTTCCTTCCCACTCATGAGAAGCACAATGTTTCTCATCTCTGTTTTCACCTCTTTATCCTTAATTGGCAGCAACATGTGAGTCCTACCATTTTTCTCCAGGGTGTACGTGTTCTTTCTCCCATCATGAACTATGTTTCTATCATATTTCCACAGTATACCCAACAATAGATGACAAACATCCATTTGAATGACATCGCATAATATTTCATCTTTGTATAATCCTATTTTAAATTCAACTAAACACTATTTGGTGACATTTACCCGATGTCCTTTTTGTAGCCACAAAATTCTGTATGGGTTTGGATGTACAACAATCTCCAGCTCCAACATTTCTACCATCTCTATAGATACAAGATTATCTGTGCTACCCCTATCCACTATGACCTTGCATACCCTATCCTTAGTTTTGCAAGCAGTCCGAAACGGACTATTTCTTTGGGTTGGGTTCTCTGCCTCAACATTCCATCCTTGAGCTTCGACAATGTGAATTTCACCACCATATTTCTTCTTATCTGGACGCTCATAGGATTTATGTCCGATTTTCCCACAGATGAAGCATTTCACTTCACCTCCTCTACCTCTTCCTCTTCCTCTCGATTGAGGAAAAGTATTTCTATTAGCATATTTCCTTCCTTGTGAGCTTCCTCCTCTATGAGGTTGAGGTTTCTTTCCCTCTTCTTTAGGTTTCTGGGTCCTGTCTTGGGAAATTTTTTTACCTCTTCTTTGACTTCCACCTCGGCCTCTTTGACTTTTCTTTCAACTCAGATTTTTTTCATCTTTCAGAACCATCTGATAACCATCTTCCACATTTCGAGTGGTCATCATGCTCATCTCATCTTGAATGTCATATCACAGACCGTTCATGTACCTGACAACTTTTTCATCATCGCTCTCTCGATGACCTGCTCTGATGTTTATCCTGTAGAATTCTTCAGTGTATTCTTTCACTGACATCAACTTCTGTCTCAAATTTTGCATCCTTCAAAACAAAGTGATTTGATAATCCCTGCGTATAAATTTGGCTTTCATTTTTGCAACTATTCTATCCTAGATTTTAATTTTCTGCTTTCCCTTGCAACGTCTGTCAACCTGCAGTTCATCCCACCACAGTGTTGCATGCCCTTTAAGTCTAGTAACAACATGTTTGACTTTCTTATCTTCCTCGACATCCTCATAGTCGAAGTATTAGTCTAGAGCTCTAATCCAGTCTAGAAGTTCTTCAACATCTAAGTTTCCCTCATACATGGGAATGTCCATTTTTTCTCTGGCACCTATCCTTGCAACAACCCTGAATAGGTGTTCGTCTGCAACATCTTCGACTAAAAATTCTTCTCCTTCGTGTCCATCTTCATTTTCACTTTCAGCCTCGCTGATATTCCCATCATTGACTGTGCGCCTCTGTGCTGTCTCCATAGCATCAAGTCTGGCATGTAACTCACGTATTTCTCTTTCCGCTGCTGGATCAGGCATTGGCCTATCTCTTCTTCTCGGCGGCATGGCTGAATTTTTTTTCTCTTTTCTCTCTGCTCTAGAAAGAAAATATTTTTTTTGTTATCTGATACCACAATTGGCACAAAACCCCTACCCTCGGGCCGAGATCAACACATGATATTTTCTCAACCACCCAAAGAGTTAATTAAACCCTTTCTTTAAGCCACAAAAGATTTTGGGCTTCACGAGTTGGAGGTTCTTGATGCAATGCCACAACTTTTACAATCACTGAAATGTGAAATGTCAATGAAGGTTGACTCCTCTAACATGAAGAGCACATGCCACCTATTACCCACTAGTTTCGGCTTTTGGGACTTTGAGCAAACAACCAACAATCGTTCCTCTTCCCTTATGATTCCCTAAGCTCCAAAATTTTGCGTTTGGCTAGATCAATGGCCTTTCGGGATTTTCACCGAAGCTTGACCACTCCTTTGACTCCCACCGTACATATCCTTTGACTGATACTTGGGACCAACCTTTTGGCATTTCTCTCTTCGTGATTTCGAGAGTTGTGTTGACCATGCAACTCTACCTTTTGAGTCCTAGAACCGCGAAACCTGATCGGTGCCCAACAACTATTGTCCCTCAACCTTTTCAGAAATTTTTACTTCCACTCTTTGGGATTTCATGAACCAGGAGTTTGAAACTCTAGATTCCAAAGTCACTGCCTCCTCTACTTCCTCGAATGCCAAAATGCCAAAATTCCACTCCAAAGACACGCCGTGTTTCACGACTTCAGGGTTTTCAATGCAAAGGGCCCCGAATCCTTGTCATTGAAATTTACGAAGTGACGAACCCTGGAATGAAGAAATGACGAAATTCCACACCTGATAATCCCTTTCACGACTCAAGAATTTGAGTGACCAAGGATTTTGGTCTGCACTCCAAACTTACGGATCCCGAATTCCCGAAATGACTTTTGGCTCAAACTGACCACGATCAATAGTTCATATTGACTCTTGATGTCAGGGTAGTGGATTCATCCAACTCCTAACCACCTTATAGCTCCTATAGATCCTACAGTCCTCACGATTTTGCGAGTTCTCCACAGAGAATTCTAACCACCAGATGTACTCCTCGATGACTTCTACCCAAACGACTCGGTGTTCTCCCTCCTGAATTTGACTTCTATGAGACGATTTCAATCTTCGTCTCCCTTTGAGCACTTCAAAGGTGTTATCCTTCCTGATCTTTCACTTGTAAACTCAATCTTCTAAAAGGATCCCTGTTCGCACTCCTTGCGACAAAACTTCAAATAACCTCTACTTATTTGAGTCTTCGACCCTGTGCACTCTTTTCAATAGTGGTCCTTCAACCTTCCCCTTAGTTGATAAGTTCTAAGGATTCAACCAACCTGCGCACACCTTGCACTTCTCTCTACCTCACCTGCATTTCTGCTGGTTATGAGAACAACGATATCTCTCTTGATCTTTTTGAGATAAAACTCAGACCCTCATCAATGCACACCTTGCGAACGTTCACTGCACTCCTTGCAGGAATTATCAGGGAGAGAAACAATTGAAACTCATTCGTCTCCTCTCTCAGACTTCATAAATTCAACATGAAATCACACACACAATACAACATTGAAATAAATGAATAACAGAGAAACAAAGCAACTGTAAACATACCATTTAACGAATGTAAACAGTAAGCATCATAACACCATGAAATTTTAGTCAATGTTTCATATATTAAATCAAGTTCTCCTATATATGGGTTCTTCTCTAAATCTCTCTGTTACATCTCTTCAGCTTATGAATTCTGAATGATCATCAAAATTTACAATGATACAAGGGTGAGGGTGTCTATATCCATTTTCCCTCCTATACTTCTAAACTATCTAATCTATTAAATTAAATCTACCTACTTGCATTCATTACGCATAAATGCCTCTACATTCTACAGATGAGAGCAATGCTCAATATCTAGATATAAATGTAAGTACGCTTCCCTTAGATATTACATTAATGTCCATTCATTACTCTCAAAACACTTCAAAATGTGCGCTGGTGCTTTTGCAACTGTCTCCCACTTTTACGTTGCTTGGCTGGCTGCTTACGATGCTCCTGCATCATACTCCCTCGCTTGAAAATTTTCATGAACTCTTGTTCATGAGCTCTTGCATGGTCTATCCATGCTTATGAATTTCTACTTCATCCTCCCAACTGGCATCTTCAACTGGATGTTATTTCCATTTGACCAAGTATTCAAAATACTCTTTTCTCCTGTTCTTTTTGCTAACCCTTTTGTCAATTATTCTTTCCATCTATGGCTCTATAGCCACAGACATTTGTTTTGTTGATTGAATTTCTTTTGGTTCCTCCTTTGTTCCTGCTTCTTCAGCTCTGTAAGGGTACAAATCCACAACATTGAATATCGGTGAGATTCCGACCCTATCAGGTAATTCAATCTCATTTGTGTTTGCCCCAAATTTCTTTATGACCTTGCACGGTCCAATCTTTTTCATATTCAACTTATTATATGTTCCCCTTAGGAACCTCTCCTTCCTTAGATGCTCAAGAATTAGATCACAAACTTCAAATTGAATTTCTTTCCTGTGTTGATCTGCTCTCCACTTGTATTCTTGAATTGAACTCTGCAATCACTCCTTAACTTGGTTGTGCAGCTCCTTCATTCCTTCTGCAAAGTCCTCTGCACTAACACTCCTGAATTCATTTTGTTCTGAATCATTCAATTCAGAAACTCCCCTTGGCTGCATTCCATATACAATTTGGAATGGACTCTACCCTGTGCTTCTATTGAGTGAATCATTGTAAGTGAATTCCACCTGTGGCAGAATGTGATCCCATTGACTGTGGTGTTTAGTCACTAAGATTATTAACAAATCTCCCAATATCCTGTTCACGACTTCTTTCTGTCCATCCATCTGAGGATGATATGCTGAGATAAAAGACAAACTTGTCCGCAACTTCTTCCATAAGGTCCTCCAGAAATTCCCTACGAACTTTGTATCTCGATCAGAAGCGATACTCTTTGGCAAGCTGTGAAGTCTGATGACTTCCTTGAAAAACAAGTTCACAATATGAGTTGCATCACTGGTTTTCTGGCATGGTATGAAATTTGCCATTTTTGAAAATCTGTCAACTACCATAAAGATTGAATCATATCCTCTCGATGTCCTTGGCAGTCCCAATACAAAATCCATGCTCACTGCATCCCACGGCCTTTCAGGTATGGGTAATGGTTGGTATAACCCCATGTTCTGCCTTTTCCCTTTCATGTGTTGACAAATTCTGCACCTGTCCACAAATTTCTTGACATCTGTCCTCATCCCTGGCCACAAATATGAGCCATTCAACTTTGAGAATGTCTTGTCATGACCGAAATGTCCGACCAATCCTCCACTGTGTTTTTCCTTCAGCAAATTCTCCCTCATGGAGCATTTCAGAATACATAGCTGATTTCCCCTAAACAATAATCCATCCTGGATCATGTATTGAGTCCATTGGCTTCTGTCCCTGAGAATTGGATTCTCAGATGCCTCATATGCCTCTTTAAAATCTGGGTCATCCCTATACATTTCTTTGAGGTTATCAAAACCCAAAGGCTTGACTCTGAATTCCTGCATAACCAAACATTTCCTGCTCAAAGCGTTAGGAACTTTGTTAGCAGTTCCAGAAATATGCTTAATCACAAAAGTAAAATTTTGCATGTATTCAACCCATTTAGCATGTTTTTGGTTCAACTTCTTCTGTCGAGTCACGAATTGCAAAGCGTGATTATCATTGTACAAAACAAACTCCTTAGGAACCAAATAGTGTATCCATTTCTTTAATGCTTGTATGACTACATATAATTCTTTGTCATATGTGGAGTACTTAATCTTCGCTTCATTCATATTTTCGCTGAAGTACATGACTGACCTATCATCTTGGGTCAAGATCGCTCCAATTGCAAATCCACTTGCGTCACACCTGACCTAGAATGTCTTGCTAAATCTGGCAAAACCAGAATTGGTTTCTCAGTGATCTTCTTCTTCAAGAGATTGAAGCTCTTCTCTTCTTCCTCCCTCCAGTGAAAAGATTTATGTCTTTTCTTCACCGTATCCATCATTGGTGCGAAAATTCCACTGAATTTTTGGATGAATTTCCTGTAGGGTCTAGGCAAACCATGGAAGCTTCGAACTTCAAACACGCTCTTCGGCGATGGCCAGTTCTTAATCACCTTTATCTTTTTTGGATCCATTTTTAATTCATTTGCAGAGATAACAAAACCCAAATAAATGAGTTCTATCTTCATAAAGGATGATTTCTTCACATTGATAAGCAAATTCTTTTACTGTAATCTTTTTATTACTGCAACTAAATTCTTTAAGTGTTCTTATTTTGTTTTGTTGAAAATTAATATATCGTCAAGATTATCTGTGCTACCGCTGTCCACTATGACCTTGCATACCCTATCCTTAGTTTTGCAAGTAGTCCAAAACAAACTGTTTCTTTGGGCTGGGTTCTCTGCCTCCTTATTTGGATTGAAGAGAAATTTCATCATCATCAAAGATCTTCCACCCTCAACGTCTTCTACCTCAACATTCCCTCCTTGAGCTTCGGTAATGTGAGTTTCACCACCATCTTTCGTCTTATCTGGACACTCATAAGATTTATGTCTGATTTTCCCACAGACAAAGCATTTCACTTCACCTCCTCTACCTCTTCCTCTTCCTCTGGCTCGAGGAAACGTATTTGTATTAGCATACTTCCTTCCTTGTGTGCTTCCTCCTCTCCGAGGTTGAGGTTTCTTTCCCTCTTCTTTAGGTTTCTGAGTGTTGTCTTGGGAAATTGTTTTACCTTTGCTTTGACTGCCACCTCGGCCTGTTTGACTTTTCTTTTGGCTCAACTTTTCTTCAGTTTTCAGAGCCATATGATAAGCATATTCCACATTTCGAGTGGTCATCATGCTCATCTCATCTTGAATTTCATATCACAGACCATTCATGTACTTGGTAAATTTTTCATCATCGCTCTCTCGATGACCTTCTCTAATGTTTATCCTGTAGAATTCTTCAGTGTATTCTTTCACTAACATCAGCTTCTGTCTCAAATTATGCATGATCCGAAATAGAGTGACTTGATAATCCTTGGGTATAAATTTTTCTTTCATTTTTGCAACCATTCTATCCCAGCGTTTGATTTTTTGCTTTCCCTTGCAACGTCTGTTAGCCTGCAGTTCATCCCACCATAGTGTTGCATGCCCTTTAAGTCTAGTAACAACATGTTTGACTTTCTTATCTTCCTCGACATCCTCATAGTCGAAGTATTTGTCTAGATCTCTAAACCACTCTAGAAGTTATTCAACATCTAAGTTTCCCTCATACATGGGAATGTCCATTTTTTCTTTGGCACCTATCCTTGCAACATCCCTGAATAGGCATTCGTCTACAACATCTTCGACTACAACTTCTTCTCCTTCGTTTCCAGCTTCATTTTCACTTTGAACCTCACTGATATCCGCAACGCCGACTGTGTGCCTCTATGCTGTCTCCATAGCATAAAGTCTAGCACGTAACTCATGATTTTCTCTTTCCACTGCTGGATCAGGCATTGACCTATCTCTTTTTCTCTGTGGCATGGCTGAATTTTTTTTCTCTTTTCTCTCTGCTATAGAAAGAAAAGAAATAGTTCTTTGCTTTGATACCACAACTGGCGCAGACCCCTTTCCCTCGGGCTGAGATCAACGTAGTATCTTTTCTCAACCACCCAGAGAGTTAATTAAACCCTTTTTTTAAGCCACAAAAGATTTTGGGCTTCGCGAGTTGGAGGTTCTTGACGCAATGTCACAACTTTTACAATCGCCGAAATGCGAAACACCAACGAAGGTTGACTCCTCCAACGTGAAGAGAACATGCCACCTATTACCCACTAGTTTCATCTTTCGGGACGTTGAGTGAAAAACCAACAATCGTTCCTCTTCCCTTATGATTCCCCAAACTCTAAAATTTCTCCTTTGGCTAGTTCTTTGATGTTTCTCTCTTCTCGATTTCGGGAGTAGTGTTGACCATGAAACTCTGCCTTTTGAGTCCCAGAACCCAGAAACTCGATCAGTGCCCAATGACTATTGTCCCTCAACCTTTTTGGTAAATTTTCCTTTCACTCTTTGGGATTTCGTGAATCGAGAGTTTGAAACTCTCGATTCCAAAGTCACCGCCTCCTCTACTTCCCAAAGCCCGGAATTCCAAAATGCCAAAATTCCACTCCAAAGACATGCCGTGTTTCACAACTTTAGGGTTTTCAATGCAAAGGGCCCTGACTCCTTGTCATCAGAATTTCCAAAGTGCCGAACCCCAGAATGCCGAAATGCCGAATTCCAAACCTGATAATCCCTTTAGAAATTTGAGAATTTGAGTGACCAAGGATTTTGGTCTGCACTCCAAACTTATGGATCCCGAATCCCCAAAATGATATGTTGGCTCAAAATAACCACGATCAACAATTCACGTTGACTCTTGATGTCAGGGTGGAAGATTCATCCAACTCCTAACCACCTTACAACTCCTTTGGATCCTACGGTCCTCACGATTTCGCGAGTTCTCCATGGAGAATTCTGACCACTAGATGCACTCCTCGATGACTTCTTCCAAAACAACTTGGTGTTCTCCCTCCTAAACTTGACTTCTATGAGACGATTTTAATCTCCATTTCCCTTTGAGAACTTCAAAGATGTTATCCTTCCTAAGCTTTCACTTGTAAACTCAATCTTATAAAAGGATCCCTGCTCGCACTCCTTGCGGAAAACCTTGAAATAACCTATGGTTATTTGAGTCTTCGACCCTGTGCACTCTTTGCAAAAGTGGTCCTTCAACCTTCCCCTTAGTTGATAAGTTCTAAGGCTTCAACCAGCCTTTGCACACCTTGCATGACTCTGTGCCTCACCTACACTTCTATTGGTTATGAGAACAACGATATCTCTCCTGAGCTTTCTGAGATAAAACTTAGACCCTTGTCAACACACACCTTGCAAACATTCACTGCATTCCTTGCAAGAATTATCAGGGAGAGAAACAATTGAAACTCATTCTTCTCCTCTCTTAGACTTCATACATTCAACATGAAATGACACACACAATACAACATTGAAATAAAAGCATAACAGAGAAACAAAGCAACTATAAACATACCATTTAACTAATGTAAACAGTAAGCATCATAACACCATGAAATTTTAGTCAAAGTTCTATATATTAACTCAAGTGGTCCTGTACATGGGTTCTTCTTTACATCTCTCTGTTACAACTCTTCAGCTTATGAATTTTGAATGATCATCAAAAGTTACAATGATACAAGGGTGAGGGTGTCTATATCCATTTTCCCTCCTATACTTCTAAACTGTCTAATCTATTAAATTAAATCTACCTACTCGCATTCATTACGCATAAATTAAATCTACCTACTTGCATTCTACAGATGAGAGAAACGCTCAATATCTGTTTACAATATATACATATAAATGTAAGTACGCTTCCCTTATTTATTACATTAATGTCCATTCATTACTCTCAAAACAATTCAAAATGTGCACTGGTGCTTTTCCAGCTGTCTCCCGCTTTTACGTTGCTTGGCTGGATGCTTACGATTCTCCTGCATCATTTATGTCATCCACAGAGAATAAACCAAGGCCATGGATGGATGATAGAGCAATTGGATACATCCTCTCATTAACACAGAAGTTGGTGTCCAACTCTGGCAGTTCCTTGGGTACCCACTGTTTCAGTAGGTATTTGTACCTCAAGGGAACCTCGATGTCAACTATGCTCTCATCATCATAAGAGCATGATCCTCCTTCAGAAAGAAATAATTTCATGTGCCTACCAAACTTTCTTCTGACCTTTTCACCTCTAGTTGATTTCTCCTTGTTACATGTGTTGGATATGTTTTCCCTTGTCCCTCTCGAAATTCCATCGCTCGATCTGGATGATAGGTCTAATATATACATATTTGGTTGTACCTACAGTCCATCAAGGGATAAGGAAACGTTAGACAAATGATCTTCATATTATAGTATAGCTAAATATAAACATTGAAAATATAATGGAAATGTAAGGATATTTCTCACGATAACTATAACTAACTCACTGTTAACTATCTCACTGTTAGAAAGACATTAATTGTATTGACTCCACTCATCCTTTTCTCAGACTCTTTTTCCTTTTCTAACTTTTCATCTTCCTCATTAATTAATAAAGTGATTTCCATTTGTGCTTTCCAATTTAACTCAACAACAAAGTGATATTTGTGTGTCATATCAAAGAAAGGGAAACAAAATGATTTTCTTAGATGCAAAGCAGAAAATCGTGTTCCCTAACAATTAAAAATCATTCAATAACATAATATTTTACAATTTTCTGACAAAAGGAAAACTCTACATGGCCTCTTCTTTAATGTTGATCATTTGATCAATCAACGAACCGATGGTAAGAAAAAAAAGATGGGGGGAGGTTAATGACAAAATGTTAACACACAAACTAGCAGGTTGGATATGGCAAGGTAGCCTAGCTAGAAGAGTACTAAGGAAAAGAACAGGATCCCCCTGAAGGTGTCATAATGGATCAAGTTGTCTCTGTTTATGTCTATGTATTCATGCAATATACCAAGGGAGGGTTCCCTACTACTTCCGTAGTGACATGTATTCCTGCAATAGATATGTCAAGACGGTATAGATTTAATGATTGGTATCCAATGAGCGCTGTGCACAACCAACTCTCTAGGTGGAGCCCAAAAATAATCGATGATAGATGGGCTTGGCTGTTTGTGAGAGTGGCACAGATGCTCAGGAAAAACACACTACATGAAGACAAGTGTCTGTAAGGGCTATGGAGTAAAATGTACTCATAAATTTGAATGATTTGACCTCAGGATAGAATATTCTGAGGTATATATATGGCTATCAAGATTTTTGTCCGTGTGTCATTGTTATTCAGTATGTCAAGCATACCTTTAATTGATTATTTTTTTCCCTCTAAATTCCCTTCTCGAACATTTACCTTTATTACATCCTTCCCTCGGATTTCGCTTCCTCTTTTCCCTCTTCTCCCAACTTTGTTCTTCGTATGATTTGTGGTCATTCATCTTTGGTATTTTGGAAACGTCATTCATCTTGAACATCATGGATACATTTTCTTAGAGAATATTCCCGGAAGTAAAAGGAAGACCATTGAACATGTTAGAATCTAGACCTAATGTCTAATTTTTTTTAATTCCTTGCTCATTTAGCCCTCATTTAGCTAAATTGCTATCCTTTGCTGGGTTTTTCTCATTTAGCCCTCATTTGAACTATGTGTTCACCTTATATTTCAGATGAAGTAAGGGGGAGATCCTCTTCACATCGATTTCAACCACGGGTTCACCTTCTATTTCAGATGCCTTTGACATGCCTAGTTTGATAATAATTCCATGCCTTCTTCTAGATTTGAGGTTCTCTCCTACGACAATTATTCCAAATGTAAGTGACATTGACTGTTTCAATATCTATATATTAGAGATAATCGTTTTCAATATCTATCTAGTTCTGTTCCATTTATTGAAACCATAGGCTACCCTATAACTCACGACCAACCCTATCACTCTGCGCACTGCTATCACCATATAAGTTTTAGGATCAACTGGTGACTGGGATATTATCTGTCTCTAGTGTTTTTGTTGACAAATGATTTTTCATTATGAAAATAATGTGAAAAGAAAGGAAAAGAAAAAGAAAAAAGAAAAAAGAAAAGAAAAGAAAAAAGAAAAAGAAAAGAAAAAAGAAAAAGAAGAAAGAAAGAAAAAGAGGGCATAAAAGAATTGCAATAAAATCCCCATGCAGTAATAGTAACTTGGTCCATACCTTTCAAGCATGGCCAAGTTCTTTTTAAATTTGATGTTGATAGGGTAGTGAATGAATTTGACTAAACAGTTTAATCTTAGCCAAAGTGTCTAGGTTAGATTAGTGAATAAATCTGGCCAGACTGTCTAATCCTGGTCAGATATCCCCAGGGTAGAGTAATTTCTTAACCCAACAGTCTAATCTGGGTTAATTGTCATAGGAAGATAGGTTAGTATGTAGGCTAGTTGCTTTATTGTCTCATTCCAATAAAACCAACTTGATGTAAATGTTGCACCATGTTTCATATGCTTAGAACTTCGTTTGGTCGAAGCCACATGGTGGTGTCTACTTGAAAAACCTTGGAAAACCCCATAAAAATGCATGTATCCTAAGTTTTTCCCAACGCATGTGTTCTACGCTCCCCGTTTATGCTCCCTACACATATCGACGGTCCCGATCGCGATGCCCAGATCTACGGTGTAAAGAGCATTCTGGAACCCCCCAACCGTTTTGCTTTTAACCTGGGGGGGGGGGGTCTGAAATCGCTGATAACATTTTCACGCATCTGGACGGCCCAGGGTTGAGCGCTTAAATCAACGGTCTATATTGGATTCCAGACCCCCCCGTCCATTCTGCCTTTAATGGAGGGGGGGGCATCCGGAATGAGTGATAAAGGACGCGCAAAGATCTGCAGCTAGGAAACAAGCGCACAGATCAATGGCCCAAAATGCATTTCGGACCCCCCTGGATGATCTGCTTTTAACTGAGGGGGGGGGGGTCCAGAATGGTTTTCCCCCCTTTGGCGGGTTCCTTTTTATACGTGGCGTAAATCTGTTTGCCCTAAAGTCCTGTCACCATCTGCTATCTGACAGACCTACGTCACCTCTGGACGTCACCTTCCACCTTTTCCAAACTGGTCATGTCCCATAACTTCTTTCAGTCCCTCCCCCCTTTCACTCATGGCAAGCCCCTAATTACAACTTTTACCTCCAATCCCTAGCCACCATGTCACCCGTCCGTATTTTTCACCCTCCATATCACCCTCATAGTGATCCGTTGGCCATTTATTACTGGATAACACATCCGTTATCCAGCTGACCTGTCTCCCGTGCCCAACCGACCCCAGTTTAAATAAAACTACCATTATTCCCCTTACATTCACTATTCACCCATCGCACCAAATAAATTCACCGCTTACCCTTCTGTTGCTTTTCGTCGCCCTCATCCATAGACAGTCACCCCCACTAACGTTGTGTTTATTGCAGGTACTGTTGCAGAAATGGCACCAAAGCCCAGACACGTAGAAGGAGAGGAGAATCTGTTTCTCCCGCCTCCTGTCGACCTGGAAAATATCCCACTGGTCGACAAAGACCGGTTAATCGCAGATACCAAATGCGATTTTGATTTCTTAGACCTCCAGTCATGGCTCAGGGAAGTGTTCCTGGACCAGAGTGATGAAATTGGACTCTGGGAGTCCAATTTTCCCCTCTACCTCTTCCCTCAGATCCACCATTTTCTCGAGTTTCCTCTCAAGTGTCAAGCTCACTACATTCCCGAACAAAGAGTCATCGTCTCCTCATCCGGAGAGATCCTGTTCCTCATCACATTCGAAGCCATAGACCAGATGATGCAAATTTCTCGAGATGACTCTGCGTCCCCCTTCAACCTAAAAATTCTCACCGAATTGTACCAGAAAATGACCTTCCCCCAAAGATCTCAAATATTCGAGCTTTTCCTTCCCCCATCCGCTCAATTTTCCTCCACAAATCCTCCTTACCCATCCTCCATGTTCTCAACTAAGGGAAACTAGGTCATCTCATCCCTTTGCATTCTATTGGGATATTATTCTGATCAGTGGGTAGATAAGCCCATTCTGGGTTTTCTATCCATTTTCTCCACTGACGAAAAACCCACCACCCAGTTTGATTTCAGTACATTTTTGGCAGACAATATTCACGAACAGTTCATGAATTTTGGCATGGAAGCGATGTTCAGATACTTGTCCATACTGGCATACATGTTTGTTTTCTTTCAAGCAGATAAATTTAGTTTTTCCATGTAGAAGATGGATGAAGATGGTAAACCTCAGGCAGTCATAGCATGGACTTCCTTGCTCAAGCAAAACTCCACAGAGTACAGTTTCAAGGCATTCATCGATCAGTTCTACCACCCTGTGGTAAGTATGCTGAGCGGCAGGCCCGAGCCTCAAATAAATGACGAAGTCCAGAGAATCCTGCATCTCTCAAACAACACAAGCAGACCGAAGAAATGGTTTTCTACACTTTGGAACACGCTTCCGCTTCAGAAACTAAATTGCAGGTGTCCCTGAACAATGTTCAAACACAACTCAAAATGGAGAAGATTTCATCCTTCGCAAAGGACAATAGGATCAAAACTTTGGAGGAGTTGGTCCTCAAGATCGGTTATGATCCTTCGAACGTCAAAGTAGTAGAGGAAATGATAAAGAAGAAGAACGCTGATATAGCATCCTTGAGGAAACAACTGAAACTTCCGCCCACAGAGAACTCGTAGGCGAAGGAGTTAGCAGAGAAAGAAGGCAAGAAGGATGAGATGTTGAAGCTGCTCATGGAGCAAAATGAACAGCTTAAAGAAATGGAAGCTGAGATGGAGAAACTGTTAAACGAGAAAGAGCAACTGAAGCCAATGGAAGTCATTCCATTGAGTGCTATCCCAATTGCAGGACTGAGCACAACATCAGTGACAACAGTCCCGTCCACAACTCCATCGACATCTCAGGAGAAGACAACCGATCTGGCTGAATCCATGGAAAGGATGAACCTGCAAGAGACATAGATCAGGAGGCTAAAAAAGGAGATTGAGAACCTGTAGGAACTCAAATCTTCTATCCAGACCAGCCTATCTAAGGAAAAGCAGGTGACAGAGCAGGTCAAGCAGGAGTTACAGCAGCTCTAGAAACAAAAACAGTGGCAGGAAAGACATTGGTCGAGGTTAAAGAGAGTTTGTGGACAGACATCACTAAGTCCATGAATGAAATATGTCCCATGATCTAGATCATGTTTGAGTAGAATGAGTTAGTCCAGAGGAGAAAACAAGCCATTGAGAAGATCAGAGTAGAACTGGGAGATAGGCCAACACAGGCAAATGAGATCATCAAGTTCCTCAATTCTAAGACCTGGGAGGAGCTGGAAGAGATGAAGATTGAAGACAGAACAGAGACCATCCTTGAGGTCAAAAGTGTTTTGACCAAGAGAGGACTAATGCTTCAGCTAGAAGAAAAGGTTCAGGTCATGGACCAGGGGGTACAAAGGTTCTTCAATAAGATTGAGGCTCTCCAGAAGAAAGGTCTACCTGGTCTGAAGGTTATTAATGATAAACTGATGACACTCCTAGATTACAAGAAGAGATTAGCTGAAGTGGCTAAGGACAATTCAAAGTTTGCTGGCATACAAGGGAGCATCACCGGCAAAGCATTCCTGGATGCCCTTCAGTGGGACATTAGTATCCAACACAAGATTTGATACATATTCCTCACCAAGCCTACATTCGCCAAGTATACAGAAATGGACGAAGTATATCGAAGATTTCTCAAAGTCAACGTGTCCAGGTCCAGTCAGCTGTACAGTCAGATGAGGTTGTGCAAAGGCTTCATCAACGATCTACCTAGAAATCAACGTGCAGTTACACCAAGTCATCAAGCAGTTCCTAGATTTAGGAAATTTGTTAAGTTAGTTAGGATAAAAATAGATTTAGCACGTCCTGGTCATTAATGACAGGACCATTTGTAATTTGAGTTATAAATAATTCACCTTTCAAAGTTTTGAGGGTTGTTGATCTTCACACCCTGATGATATCAGACTGTAATATTTTTGAAGAAATCTTCCATTAATAAAAAGGAGGCACTTTTACAGGATTCTTCCGTGTATTCACTGGTGATGTTTTCTCTCTAAGTTGAATGTTATTCTTGCTTTGTGATCATATTTTTTTCTAATTCTAATCTTTAAGAGTAATGAATGTTGCAGGATTTATCTCGTATACCCTGTTTCTGACTCGAAATATTTTAGTGGTTTTCTTCTGGTATTTTCAATAAAGGAATTCTTAACTGCTTCTTTATTGAAATTATCTTTCTCACCTTTTCTTCTAATCATCATTTAAGCTACTAAAAGATCCAGTGATTATATTATCTCTCCCGGTGAAAGTTTTTCCTTTGCGTTTCTGGTTTGTATTTCATATTTTATTAAATGCAGACCCCATAGCCCAATGGATGTGTAGGCTGTCTCAACCAATTTCAAAAAATAATTTGACAACAAAACCAACCTATTTCTTTACCTAGCCTAATATCTAAAATTGGAAACATAGCTAAATCATATAGAGAGATCCCTCTCTGAAGTTGGAAGGGCTAGATCCCAGCTTCAAAATTGGTTGGATAAAGTTACCTTTGTAGATTTCTTTTGTTTTCAATCTCTAGGAAATTTACCAAGTGCTAACATAGTGGTGACTCCACTGGGGAAGAACTAAAAATTGATAATTTCACGTTTTCTTTTCCCTAAAAAGAAAGTTTTTTCTGTGGAATATTGCAAATTTGAGAAGAAAGTAATGTTTAGAGGTTGATTAAGCTTTGTACATATTATTTTCAGACTCACAAAACTAAAAAATATATATATTAAAAACCAAAAATAATTCTGGCTCCCAAGAAAGTTTATACTCGATCTCATCTAGACCCAGAACCTGCGATAGTGATAGATAACCCCGAACAGTTTCTCAGGAAAAAGACTTTAGCTGAAGGCTCAATGAGTCATATTCCCCTTCATAAGTCCCTTTCCTTTTTAGGGAAACCTGTTACGTCTCAAAACCCTGACCTTGACACCTTTCCACAAAAAAGCCTGGTTAGAACATGGTCTGATAGTTTTGTGACTGGAATCATCTTTGACCCAACTGTTTTGAAACTCCGAACCCCCAAAGTTTTGTCTCCCACGACTAAACCGCAAATCACCCCCTCAGTTCTATCCAGTCCATCCTCCTCCTCGTATTTAGTCGCTACCTCGCCGATCATCCAGGTTGTTGTCCCACCTCCTCCACCCATCATGGCAGCTCGATATGCTCCCTTGGTGTTGGTTGTGCCTCTACATGCCATGCCCCAAGACTATCAAAATAGACTTCCACAGTTCGATGTGACAAGACCCTTGAATGCCCAACAACATGTTGACAAAATGAATGATTATTTTGACCTACAAGAAGTTGATGAGGCTGACGTTCAAATGAGATTGTTTGCCCAAAGTTTGACAGGTGACGTCAAGAAATGGTACAAAGATTTACCTACCGCCTCAGTCCTTGACCTTGTCGCATTCCAAAGGATTTTTCTTGACAGATGGCAGGTAAAGAAAAACCCTCTCCAAATATTGTCAGAATATGAAAATATTAGAAGAAATCAAGGTGACACAATGCAAGATTACTGCACTCATTTCAATAACCTGTACAATGCAATCCCAGCTGAAATCAAACCTCCACAAGGTTTGGTATTAATAAAATTCCCCGATGGTTTTGACGCTGACATGTCATACCAACTAAGAGAAAGAAATTCTACCACCCTGGAAGACATGCAGAAAAGTGCTATAAGTGTGGAGGCCAATTTGTTGGCAAAGAGGGCACGCCAGAGGTCATAAAGGAGAGTCACGATTAAAGAAGAACCTTCCATGTCAACCTCAGATTCCAAATTGGATTCTTTGGCCAGAGCAGTGGAAAGGATGATGGAAATACTTACTATGTCAGAGAGAAATCCTCCGAGAGAAAATCCACCAGCTCCTCAAGTTCAGAACCCTAACTTTAGGAGAAACCCTCCTCAAATCAGACAGAGAGATCCTAGGGATCAAAGAGAGCAGAGGGTTCCATATCAGCAGATCAGACCTCCCCTACAAGAAAACTATGTTGATTAAGGGGAGGAAGTGATTGAGGAATTGGAGGATACTCACATTAATCTCATGGGCATTCACGACAACAAAGCTATTTTACTTACCCAAGAAGAGCAAGAACTTTTTCTTCTCAACCAAACAAATGTAAGTGAAGAAGCTGAAGATGTAGAACACCAGGCATTCGAAAATGCCATTTTGGAGGTACACCGGTAGTATAATCTGCGGAGTAAAAAGACAGAAGGGAGTTCCCCCAAAAAGGCAATTGAAACAAAGAAGATAGTCGAAACCAAGAAGGCCTTTGAACTAGCTGCCGAGGAGATTCCTAATAAGAGCACTGCCGAAGCTCCCACGAAGAAAAACCTTACTATTCTGAAAAGGCCGTCACAGCCCGAGGTTTCACTCGTTAATCTATCAAGTACTTCTGGACAGAAGAATATGGTGGACAAACCAGAATTGATGAGCCAAGGCAGAGCTCCTACACCTTTCATCCTAGAGGGGGAATTGGCCAAAGTAAAAATTCCCATCCCACTTACCAAGTTGATGAACAAAGACGTTTATCATTCACAAGTGATTAAAGCACTGACCATTGAACCTGACATAGGCACAAAGGCCTTAACCATTGGATTAGCAAATCATTCAGACACTGTGAACCTTACTGATGATCAACCTGAACTTCTTTTCAGACCTGAAATAGACGGTCGAGATGATACTGGTGGGGTCGCTCCTTTTTACATCAGTCTAAACATACATGACCTGATCTTGCATAACACTATGTTGGATTCAGGTGCTTCCCACAATCTGATGCCCAAAGAAGTAATGGAGAAACTGGGACTGGAGGTCACTAGACCTTACAAGGATTTACACTCATTCGACTCCAATAAAGTTAGTTGTATTGGTTTGATCAAGGACCTATGCATCACCTTGGTTCAGATTCCTGTGAAGAGCATGGTAATGGATGTAGTAGTTGCAGACATCCCGCCGAAGTATGGAATGTTGCTATCCCGGTCTTGGGGAGCTAAGTTGAGAGGTACCCTACAACTAGACATGTCTTATGCCACTATCCTAGTTTTCGGGCAACAAAGAAGGCTATATAGAGAAACATTGATGAAGTACATTGTCAGTAGACAAGAAAAGCCACACAACTATCCTCTCTACTCTACGCATTCCGACCTAGATTATTTTATCTCATACAATGATGGTGACACCAGAGAGAAAGACACTCATCTAGGAGAAGATACATCTAGTCTGGATAAAGGCCAAGAAAATCATTGAGGTAGCAAGGATGAAGAACGTGATAACTGAAGAGTTACCCACTGATTTTTGGAGCATGGATTTTGACGGAGCAGTGAGTAAAGAAGGAGCTGGAGCAGGAGTCTGGCTGCATAATCATAGGAACAGGTATTTATAAAACCATTCTTACAAATTAAATTTCTAGTGCACTAACAATATTGCCGAGTATGAAGCCTTGATGCTCGGTCTGAATCTTTTGAAAAGAGTTGGTGCTAAACAGATTATGGTAAGAGGTGACTCTGAGTTGATAATCAAGCAAATCAAAGGTGAGTACGCTACAAAACACCCATGTCTTAGAGCTTATAGGAATGTTGTTCTTGATGCCCTTAGATGTTTCACTGAAGTTGACTTGCAGGTAATGCCGAGGGGACAGAACATTCTGGCAAACGGATTGGCTACGTTAGCAGCCACCTGTGATATTCCTTTATAATCGACTCATTGATACACTGTTGAGGTGAAATGCAGACCAACCATTCCCGACAATATCAGGTACTGGAAAGTGTTTGGTAATGATGATCAAATCGAAGACTTTTTCCAGTGTAAAAACGATTTTGAGTGTACAAATATAGATTTAGAGAACGAAGATGAAAATGTAAATAGTTCTGATTTTGAAATTGATAGTGTAAATAGCGTAGATTCAGGAGAATTAGGAGATGACGAAATGGATGCCGATGTTTTACATTTAAAAAGCAATGTTTTACCTAGAGGCCTAGTTCCTTTAGAGGACTTTTTTGATTTTAATGACGTAGCCAAAAAATCAAAAATCGAAGCCAATGGACAAGAGGTAGAAGACTGTAATATAGGGACTGAAGAGAAACCCAGAATAGTCAAACTGTCTAAATCATTACCCCTTGAGAAAAAACTCAAATACATTGAGTTGTTCAAAGAATATTCAGATGTCTTTGCCTGGGGTTATGAGGATTTGAAAGCTTACGATACCAACATCATACAACACAGGATTCCAATCAAGGATGACCAAAAACCATTCAGACAAAAACTTAGGAGGATAAATCCCAAGTTTCTCCCTCTGATAGAGAAGGAAACCAAAAAAATGTACGATGCCAAGATCATAGTCCCATTGCGTTTTTCCAAATGGGTCTCTAACTTAGTTCCTACATGTAAGAAATCGGGGGAAATCAGACTCTGCATAGATTTCTGAAATATGAATAAAGTCTCCCTGAAAGATAACTACCCCTTGCCAAAAATGGACCACATCCTGCAAAGGGTGGTTGGGTCCAGTCGAATTTCTCTGCTGGACGGTTTCTCGGGTTACAATCAGATCCTAGTCCACCCGGATGACCAAGACAAAACTGCTTTCACCACACCATGGGGCACTTTCATGTATGTGAAAATGCCTTTTGGTCTGATGAATGCAGGAGCCACTTTCCAGAGGGCGATGGATATCGCCTTCGTGGAAGAATCAGGTAAGTTTATTGTCGTCTATTTAGATGATGTAACTATGTTTTCCCGATCTGATGACGAACACCTGCGACACCTCAGACGAGTCTTCGAGAAATGTAGAAGGTTTGGGATTTCTTTAAATCCTAAGAAAATCCTTTTCGGGTTAGAGGAAGGAAAATTGCTAGGACACATCACTTCCAAAGATGGAATCAAAATAGACCCCAGCAGAATCGAGGCCATACAAAAATTAGAACACCCCAGGAACCTCAAGGAACTACAGTCTTTTATTGGGAGGATTAACTTTCTACGAAGATTCATTCCCAATCTGGCAGAACTGCTCAGAAACATTACAAATATGCTAAAAAAGGATGTAAAAATAAAATGGGACTCCGAGTCCAGACAGTCTTTTGAACAAGTCAAACGAGCACTCACAGAAGCCCCTATTTTGATCAGTCCTGATTTTACTAAGGATTTCTATCTCTTTTCTTTCGTTTCCGAACATACTATAGCAGCAGTGTTACTGCAAAAGAACAATGAAGGGTATGAACAACCCATAGATTTATTTAGCAAAGCGTTAAGAGACACTGCTCTGAATTACAAGATAATGGAGAAACAAGCTTTTGCTTTGGTAAAATCCATAAAAGACTTTAGAGTCTACATTCTTCATTCCCACACCATAGCATATGTTCCGAATGTGGTAGTAAAAGACATTTTGACATAGGACAACCCTGATGGAAGAAGGGGAAAATGGATTGCTGTTATTTTAGAATACGATATAGAGATTAATCCTACAAAACTAATTAAGGGTCAAGACCTAGCAAAATTAATGGCTGACTCAAACTTCCATGCTCTTGACATTAATTTTTTAGATGTGGCAGATGAACAGGGCAAGATGGCGACTCCAAGCGTGAGAGAGGTATTTCTCAACTCTCCATGGTACACAGACCTTATATTCACTTTGAAAAATCTACAAGCTCCCCCTGGTTTGACTAAGACTAAAGCTAGATTTTTAAAGTTGAAAGCCTTAAAATTCTGTATTCTAGAAGGCAATTTGTATTGGAAAGATCCTAGAGGCATTCTATTAAATTGTTTATTGAAATATGAAGTTGATAAAGTGTTACAAGAGTTTCATGCAGGAGAATGTGGTGGCCATCTGAACTGGAAGGTCACATCCAACAAAATACTCAGAGCTGGATTCTATTGGCCCGCCCTGTTTGTCGATGTGCATCAAAAGGTAACTGCATGTCATCAATTTCAATTGTTTGAAGGCAAAAAGAAACTCCTCCCTCTACCTCTGAAACCGATCTCAGTTGAGGCCCCTTTCCAGCAATGGGGACTCGACTTCATTGGAGAAATACACCCCCCGTCTTCAGGCCATCACAGGTGGATTCTCACTGCCACCGATTATTTTACCAAATGGATTGAAGCAGTACCAAGCAGGCAAGCCACTGACTCCGTTATTATAAAATTCCTTGAAAATAATATTTTGTCTTGCTTTGGGTGTCCTAGAAAGATTATAACTGATAATGCAACTGCTTTTCGGTCGAAGAAGCTCATAGACTTCTGCAACCAGTATCACATTGGTTTGGGGCATTCCACAGCCTAATACCCTCAGGGGAATGGGCTGGCGGAATCTTCAAACAAAAACTTGGTAAATATCATCAAGAAAACATTGCAGGAAAACAAGAAATCTTGGCACAACAAGTTGGTGTTCGCGTTATGGGCTGACAGACTGACCACCAAAAGGTCAATTGGTATGTCACCATACCAGCTAGTCTATGGCACAGAGGCAATTTTCCCCACTTCTTTAGGAGTCCCTGTCATGAAGTTTCTTCAAGATGTACAAGCCGAGCCGAATGACTCACAGAGAAGGATCAACCAGATGATCCATTTGCAGCAGTCTAGGGAAGAAGTCTTCAACAAGACTCAGGTAATCTAAGAAAACATCAAGAAGATCTTCGACAAAAGAACCAAGGAAGATGATTTTGAGCTAGGAGATTTGGTGCTGAGATGGGACGCCAGAAATGAAGACAAGAGAAAGCATGGAAAATTTGACGGTCTGTGGACAGGACCATACATGATCCAAGATTTTAGGGGAAACAATGCTTTCTTACTAAACAACGTCAATGGGATAGATCTACCATGAGGACCTGTGAATGGTAGAATGTTGAAACATTATGTGCCACCTCAGTAGAAGATTCGAGTTTTCACTCTCCATTGTACATACCATTTTTGTTTTTATTTTCGCCTGCATTTTCCGAGTGAAGAACATTAGTCAGTTGGTTGAACCCCGAAGAGAAGGACCTAAGCTGATGACCACTATTTTTCCATTTTTTGAGAATAAAACCAACGAAGGATACTAGGCAGAAATTTTTAGAATGATAGGAACCAGGATTCTTGGCACTTCACAGGGAAAGTACCATCCCCAAGTGGAGCCATTGTTATCACCCTATAAGTTATAGGATCAACTGGTGATTGCGATATTATCTGTCTCTAGTGTTTTTGTTGACAAATGATTTTTCATTCTGCAAATAATTTGAAAAGAAAGGAAAAGAAAAAGAAAAAAGAAAAAAGAAAAGAAAAGAAAAAAAAAAAGAAAAGAAAAAAGAAAAAGAAAAGAAAAAAAAGAAAGAAAGAAAAAGAGGGCATAAAAGAATTGCAATAAAATCCCCATGCAATAATAGTAACTTGGTCCATACCTTTCAAGCATGGCCAAGTTCTTTTTAAATTTGATGTTGATAGGGTAGTGAATGAATTTGGCTAAACAGTTTAATCTTAGCCAAAGTGTCTAGGTTAGATTAGTGAATAAATCTGGCCAGACTGTCTAATCCTGGTTAGATAGCCCCAGGGTAGAGTAATTTCTTAACCAAACAGTCTAATCTGGGTTAATTGTCATAGGAAGATAGGTTAGTATGTAGGATAGTTTCTTTATTGTTTCATTCCAATAAAACCAGCTTGATGTAAATGTTGCACCATGTTTCATATGCTTAGAAGATCGTTTGGTCGAAGCCACATGGTGGTGTCTACCTGAAAAACCTTGGAAAAACCCATAAAAACAAATTTATCCTAAGTTTTTCCCAGCGCATGTGTTCTCCGCTCCCCATTTATGCTCCCTGCACATATCGACGGTCCTGATCACGGTGCCCAGATCTACGGTGTACAGAGCATTCCGGACCCCCATGCCCATTTTTCTTTTAACCCGGGGGAGTCCGGAATCACTGATAACATTTGCGTGCATATGGATGGCCCAGGGTTGAGCGCTTAAATCAACAGTCTATATTGGATTCCAGACCCCCCCGTCCATTCTGCCTTTAATGGAGGGGGGGGGGTCCGAAATGAGTGATAAAGTACACGCAAAGATTTGCGGCTAGGAAACGAGTGCGTAGATCAATGGCCCAAAATGCATTTCAGATCCCCCTGGATGATCTGCTTTTAACTTGGGGGGGGGGGGGTCCGGAATGGTTTTCCCCCCTCTGGCGGGTTCCTTTTTATATGTGGCGTAAATCGGTTTTCCCTGAAGTCCCGTCACCATATGCTATCTGACAGACCTCCATCACCTCTGGACGTCACCTTCCACCTTTTCCAAACTGGTCATGTCCTATAACTATTGTTAGTCCCTCCCCCCTTTCACTCATGGCAAGCCCCTTATTATGACTTTTACCTCCAATACCTAGCCGCCACGTCACCCATCCGTATTTTTCACCCGCCATCTCACCCTCATAGTAATCCGTTGGCCATTTATTACTGTATAACACATCTGTTATCCAACTGACCTATCTCCCACGCCGAACCGACCCCAGTTTAAATAAAACTATCGTTATTCCCCTTACATTCATTATTCACCCATCGCACCAGAGAAATTCACTGCTTACCCTTCTGTTGCTTTCCGTCGCCCTCATCCATATACAGTCGCCCCCACTAACGTTGTGTTTATTGCAGGTACTATTGCATAAATGGTGCCAAATCCTAGACAAGAAGAAGGAGAGGAGAATCCATTTCTCCCGCCTCCTATCGACCTGGACAAGATCCCACTGGTCGACAAAGATCAGTTAATTGCACATACCAAATGCGATTTTGATTTCTCAGACCTCCAGTCATGGCTCAAGGAAGTGTTCCTGGACCAAAGTGATGAAATTGGACTCTGGGAGTCCAATTTTCCCCTCTACCTCTTCCCTCAGATCCACCATTTTCTCGAGTTTTCTCTCAAGTGTCAATCTCACTACATTCCCGAACATAGAGCCATCGTCTCCTCATCTGGAGAGATCCTATTCCTCATCATGCCCAAAGCCATAGACCATATGATGCAAATTCCCTGAGCTGACTCTGCGTCCCCCTTCAACCTGGAAATTCTCACCGAACTGTACCAGAAAATGACCTTCCCCCAAAGAGCTCAAATATTCGAGCTTTTCCTTCCCCCATCCGCTCAATTTCCCTCCACAAATCCTCCTTACCCATCCTCCATTTTCTCAACTAATGGAAACTAGGTCATCTCATCCCTTTGCACTCTGTTGGGATATTATTCTAATCAGTGGGTAGATGAGCCCATTCTAGGTTTTCTATCCATTTTCTCCACTGACGAAAAACCCACCACCCAGTTTGATTTCAGTACATTTTTGGCAGACAATATTCATGAACAGTTCATGAATTTTGGCACGGAAGGGATGTTCAGATACTCATCCATACTGGAATACATGTTTGTTTTCTTTCAAGCAGATAAATTTAGTTTTTCCATGCAGAAGATGGATGAAGATGGTAAACCTTAGGTAGTCACAGCATGGACTTCCTTGCTCAAGCACAACTCCACAGAGTACAGTTTCAAGGCGTTCATCGATCAGTTCTACCACCCTGTGGTAAGTATGCTGAGCGACAGACCCAAGCCTCGAATAAATGATGAAGTCCAGAGAATCCTGCATCTCTCGGAAAACACAAGCAGACCAGAGAAATGGTTTTCTACACGTTTCCACATGCTTCCGCTTCAACAGTTAAATTGAAGGTGTCCATGAACAATGTTAAAAAACAACTCAAAATGGAGAAGAATTCATCCTTCGCAAAGGACAATAGGATCAAAACTTTGGAGGAGTTGGTCCTCAAGATCGGTTATGATCCTTCGAACGTCAAAGCAACAGAGGAAATGATAAAGAAGAAGAACACTGATATAGCATCCTTGAGGAAACAACTGAAACTCCTGCCCATAGAGGACTCGTAGGCAAAGGAGATAGCAGAGAAAGAAGGCGAGAAGGACGAGATGCTGAAGCTGCTCATGGAGCAGAACACACAACTTAGAGAAATGGAAGCTGAGATGGAGAAACTGTTAAAAGAGAAAGAGAAACTGAAGCCAATGGAAGTCATTCCATTGAGTGCTATCCCAATTGCAGGAGTGAGAACAACATCAGTGACAACAGTCTCGTCCACGAATCCATCAACATCTCAAGAGAAGATGACCGATCTGTCTGAGTCCATGCAAATGATGAACCTACAGGAGACAGAGATCAGCAGGCTAAAAAAGGAGATTGAGAACCTGCAGGAACTCAAATCTTCTTTCCAAACCAGCCTATCTAAGGAAAAGCAGGTGACAGAGCAGGTCAAGCAGGAGTTACAACAGCTCCAGAAACAAATAGTGGCAGGAAAGACATTGGCTGAGGTTAAAGAGTGCAAGATACCAGATATATAAAATATGCAAAACAGAAATGAAATGCTAGAAATAACAGAATAACAGTGAAATATCCAGCATAATCTTCACAATACACATAAATGATATACGAAATAGCAACATAAATAGCACTTGAACAGAAATAGCACTTGATTCAGATAGCAATGTTCACAGGCCTCTTCAAGGGGGCAACCTCCAATCGAGCAGCGCTCTGTTACAATAATATCCCAGCTAGGGTTCTCATACCCTCGACTCCTATTTATACT